>JAJEJO010002264.1:52227-72217 GCA_020662805.1 Glaucomys volans | reverse complement strand
CTGAACATCGTCTAAGGCCCAATACAGAATGGTGGCCCTTCCGAATACACTCAACCCACCATCTTGACCTACAGACACTCCCTAGGGATAAAGGATAGAAAGGGGTTGGTTGGTCAAAGCTAGAGACCAATTCCCCATTGAGAACAACATAAACCTGACTGAATCCCTACTGTACCAGGGGCAGTCTTCAATCACAATCACAGGAAAAGATGAACCCCATGTTGAGACTCTGGTCCATTATAGAGGCCCCATTGTCCCAGCATTGGCCCTGCTTCTACTTGTCACTCAAATCCTGTGGCCTTCTGGGTTTTATTCTTCCTGAATATCCAAGGAGGAGCTTAGCCTGGATGAGCTCAGAATTCCCTCCCTGGAGCTTCTAAGATATGGAGTAGCCCCAGATCCCTGAGCCTTATTTGTGCCTGATACCCCCAGGGCTCTGGAACCTCTACAAAGGATCTTCCTTTGTTTCAGCAGAGAAGCCTCAGCTTAGCCCTGTTATTCCAAGAAGAGGTGCTATCACTGGATTAGCTCTCAGTCCACAATCTAAAACCAAAATCAAACTAAAGTGGAATAAAAAAGTTTACCCAAGGACTGTGATAATGTGGATTAGTCTGTTTTCTGTTAGTGTAACGAAACAACCGATGTGGAGTACTTATAAGGAAAACACTTTTGTTTAGCTTACAGTTCTAGAGGTCTAAAAGCATGGTGTCAGCATCAGCTCAGCTCAGGTGAGGATCTCATGGCAGATGCCATCACAAGGGCAGGAGCCCTTGTGAGAAGAAAGGATCACATGACAAGATAGAAAGCCAGAGAGAGGAGGGACCAGAAATAACCACTGGGCCCCACATCTTAGAGGTTCTACCACTTCCCAACACTGCCACACTGAAGACCAAGATCCCAACACATGACACTTGAGGACACTCTCAAACCATATCCAAAACAGCAGCATCTGACATGATTTCCTCTCCATCCTCAGCCTTCTAAACTGCCAGCCAGTGGCCACCTCCCTGCCTCTCTCTAAGGTCCCTTGTCAAGTGGTCCTTGGGGATTTTTGTCTAGTCACTATAGTACATCTGACCAAGGGCAACACATCTGCTGACTGGGCCAAGCTGCGGGGTTTCTTCTGTAACTCTTGTCCCCTCAGACCACCCATCCCTACCCTATAAGCCCTTACTCACTTTTTCTCTTATTGAAAATGCCCTGGTTATCCAATGAGACTATGATACAGGCTGCAAATACCAGCCATAAATACAATTTTAAAAGATTGAGTAACCACAACTTAAAAAGTGAAAAAAAATTTTAGCAATATATCTTCTTTAACCTAATGTATCTAAAACTATCATTTCAACTTGTAGCAACATTTTTAAAAATGAAATATGTTGCATTCTTTTTTCACAGTAGGACTTTGAGATCCAGTGGGTATACTGTTTTAGTTTGCAGCACATCTTGGTTTGGCCACCTGGCTCATGGGGGGCTCCTGCACTGGCTCTAGCCTAGCAGGGAAGGGAGTGTTTGGCATCAGAACCAGTCATCGTGGTACAGGCCCTAGGGAGGCATGCTCCCTACTGAGGTCAGATCATGTCTCCAATGACCCCATCTGTGAAAGGGGAATGGCAATGTCCACCTAAAAGTTGGTGAGCACAGCACAGCCCTCAGTGAGCAACAGGGAAATGCCAACTGTGTGGCTCGCCAGGGACATCTGAAACATTACACAGATCTTTCAAGGCACTGGAGCAAGCCTAGGATGTGACCATCAGCAAGTAGTCCCTGACATCTGCTTCCTTTCCTGTATCTCTCAGGGCCCAGCAGAGAAGAATGTATTCACTGTGCAAAAAACTTCCACTTCCAAGACTGGAAATGTGTGCCGGCATGTGGTGAGGGCTTCTACCCAGAGGAGATGCCTGGCTTGCCCCACAAAGTGTGTCGAAGGTACAGTCTTCCAGGCTCAGACCACTGGGGAATGGTGGCCTGCTGTGTCCAACAGAGGAGTGGCTGGAGGGTCAGGTGTGGTGGCACCTTTTCTGGGGCTTGGGGAGGGACATGCACCTGCTACTGAAGGTGCAGTGGACAGATAGAAACCCTTTTACTGACTGTAGTTAATGATTGCCAAGATCACAAGCTAGTTGGTAACCTTTGTGCCTTTGGTTATTTAATGCATGCTTATTTGATGAGTACCTACTATGTGTCAGGCACTGGGTAGCAGCTGGGATGGGGCAGGAAGGAGAAGAACAAGATGCCTATCTTGTGGCACTCACACCCCAGGAGCAGACCACACTGGATGGCTTCCCACTGGAAACCATATTTGGAGCTTCTTTAAAAATTCTAAATTAGACATTTTAGAGAAAATAAAAAGATCCTGACCAACTCCTCATTCTAAATTCATTTCTTCTGTAGTCAGTGCACATATATTTAACCCTCTCTTTCTCCATTTACTCCTGTGTATACACACACAGAGTCCACCTTTCTTGTGTAGTCATGGACATTTAGCTGTGACACAAGTCATTAAGGGAGAAGACATGTGCTTTGGTCTCCTCCTGTCTTGCTGAAAATTGGCTCATATCAAAACATTATAAGCCAGGTGTGGTGGCACACACCTGTAATCCCAGCAGCTTGGGAGGCTGAGGCAGGAGGATCGCAAGTTCAAAGCCAGCCTCAGCAACTTAGTGAGGCCCTAAGCAACTCAGTGAGACCCTGTCTCTAAATAAAATACAAAAATAGGGCTGGGGATGTGGCTCAGTGGTGGAGTGCCCCTGGGTTCAATGTCCAGTACCAAAAAAAAAAAAAAAAATCAAACTCAGACCTGGCAGCAGGGCAGGGCAGCCTGTCATATTTGGGGTGAGAGCAGCAAGTAGGAGCTAAAGGTGACAGTGGTGATGTGATAGTGGGGTGGGCTATGAGGGAAGGGGAGGTACCTTCTGATATAGAATCATAGCAAGGGAGACCCAGGACATTAATGCCCAGTGTGCTTTGGTAGATGCCCCCCATAATGGGGCCTGTCTCCCAGTCTATATTGAGAACTGCTATGGGTTGTCACCTAATCCCTTGAAAACAAACAACTATACAGTGAGCCAGTGAGACCACCAAGTCCTTGCACTTATGCAACCCTCAAGAGGGTCCTGGTAGGGGTCCCATGTCTGTGCAGAGTTCAGCCCCTCTGCTGAGTCTAGTTGAAATGGGAAATTCACCACATTTCCCCCAGCCCTGCTGGGTCCTGCTCAGGGTCCTGAGCACAGTTGTCTGAAGTAAACCTTTCATTTTCACCAGACAGATGGTTTGCAGATAATTAAACTAAAGATGGCACCTAGGGAGGACTTGGAACTAAACAGTGATAATTACTTTCATTTGTGAAATATCCTGGATTCCAAGGAATGCTATGCCCACAGCTGTGGCAGGTGGACCCCTGTGGTACCCAGAGGTCACCGTGTCCCCAGCCTCCAGGAGGCAGGCAGATACTGTAAGCCCCTCCTTAGGCATGAGGGTTCTAGATATTGGCTTCTATGTGAGGAGAAGCTATTCACTCTGGAGGGGAGACAGTGCTGGGGCTGACGTACCACATCTAGGAGAGGCACCCCACGAAAAGCCCTGCAGAGCCACCAAGTGATGAAATGCTGGCACTTACAAAATTTCCATCTTTCAAGCTGGGCAATAGTGAATACCTATAATCCCATCAACTCCTGAGGCTAAAGCAGGAGGATCACAAGTTCAAGACCAACCTGGGCAATTTAGTGAGACCCTCCACAAGTTAGTGAGACCGTGTCTCCAAATAGAAAAGAACTGGTGATGTACCTCAGTGGTAGAGTGCCCTGGGTTCAATCCCCAGTACCATAAATACGTAAATAAACAAACAACTTTCATCTTTCAGAGTTCTCTGACCCTGAAGAATCCATCAGTGTGGACTCCTCCCCAGGAAGAAGGGCCTTGGTCCACTTTGTTCTGTAGGTCTCTCCCAACTGGGGAGCATCAGCATCTAGAGAACCACAGCCTTCCTCCAGGGCCCAGAATGCTAACTGGCTCTCTGGCCATCCCCATGGATAGGCCAAAGCAGCTAGGACAGAGCATCGTGGCCTGCCCAGAGGGCTGTATGTGGAAAGGTCAAGTCAAGGGCATAGGCCTGCTGGGTTAGGAACCCAAATGCAAAGATGGGGGAAGCTGCTGCCTAAAGCTCGGAACAGCCCATGAAAAATATCTCAAAAGAGGTCCTGGACACCCCCATACCTTAGTAAGAGGACCTTCAGGAATAAGCAAAGATGTCTTGGAAGAAAAAGAAAGTAGCTTGGTAGGACACTTGCCCAAGGGGTCATTTCTCATGCCCTAGCCCCCCCATCAACACTTCCCACTGAATGCCCAATGGGAATAGAGACCCTCGGGGACAAGCATTCTGCTTTAGTCTGTACTTAAACTGAAGCTTGGCAAAGGCTCTTGGAGCAGGTGGCCTATATCCAGTTCTCACCTGGAACATCCTGAAGGTAGGAGTGGCCCCAGGATGGTGCAGGAAAAAGGAGCTGCAGGGCGCATGACTTCCCTTCCAGAATTTGTCAGGGGAAATTTGCCATGGTGTTTGGGGGTGAAATAGGGATTAGAGAAGAACCAGAGGGAAACACCCTCTGCCCAAGAAACCACCTGCCAGCACATTAACCCTGACAGGAGGAAACAAGAACCACAAGGCAACTGAGGGGAGAGGACACAGGGGCAGCATCACCCCTGTCCCAGGGCAGTATGATGTTGGATTCTTCTCCCACGCCTCCAGGTGGGAGCCCAGGCCAGCTCAGGCAAAGGGTCATTTCTCATGCCTTAGGCCCCCACCACCACTGGGCCTTGTGAGACCCTGAGCAGGGAAGCCAGCTGAGCCTGCCTAGGCTCCTGCCTACAGAACTGGAGCTAATGAGACGTTATTTTGTAGGCAGTTTGTGACACAGCAACAGAAGACCAAGGTACCTTCCATCCCACCACACCCAAGTGAGGTCATATTTGAAGAAGAGATAGCCACGTTCTTCTGGTTCTCTACCAGAGCCCTCTCACACCTTAGTTGTTCATAGATGAAGCACCCATCAATCATGACCTGAGATGCCCAGGTGCCTGTGTCTACCAAATGACTGACATTCATTTAAGTGGCTGGGCTTAGGCCTAGCTCCCATCTCACTGGTGTGCATGTCTGTAAGAGATGCCAGGAGGGTCCCCAGGGGAAGATCATCCCTTGGGCTATGGCATCAGGGATCTGTGGACCACAAAAAGGTACAGAGGTGTGTTTAGGGAGGCAGTGTGACAGGGACCAGACTGCAGGAGCTTTCCAAAAGACCATTAGGAATGGAATTCTTTATGGTTGACTCTGGTGAGTCCTCTGATCAGGTGGGAGGTACCTTAGGCTTTGGGGGCCATACCACCTCTGTCGCAGCTACTCAGCTCTGCCAACCATAGCACAAAAGCAACTACAGAGCATATGTAAATGAAAACATGTGTTCTTGTAAAACTGGTGAATGTGACCCTCCACTGTGGTGTACAGACTGCCCCTGAGGTCATAGGACTCTGCATTGTAATATCCCTGGGTCCAGCTCTGGGCTACACTGTGCCAGCACTGTCCTGGGAGGGGCCAGAATTGGGAGGGCATCCTCACCTCTTTGAGGTAGGTGGGCATGGCAGCCAAGGACAATCAGCCTGGTGGGGAACAGCAGAACCTCCTGTCAGCTCTGGAATCAGGTTTGTCACCTCTCTTGAAGAAGTCTGACTCCAACCCCAAGCCTACAGCCATTGCAGCTGGAAGCCTCTAGAGGAAGCTCTGAGAGCCACAGGGTGGGTGGGCACAGAACCCAGGAAGGTGTCCAGGTATGCCACAGGGAGTCTCAAAGATGCAGGCCTAGCCTTCACTTGTGGGCATGCTCCAGCCAACTGGCCATGGCTATCTTCACCCTCCTGGGAGAAGAGGCAAGTCAGACAGGAGGGATGGCATGTCAACACTGGACTTGTGTTTTAGAGCATCTTGGGGGACACAGTCACTGCCTCTCCGCAGAGGACCAAAGCTGAGGGGGCTGGTGGTAGGTGCAGGGAAGGTGAGAGGTTAGGAGAGCTCCAAGAAGGGAGCCTGGAGTGGTCGGGCCTCTTCCCCAAGCCTCAGCAGGAGCTGGTGTCTTCCCGCAGGTGTGAAGAGAACTGCTTGAGCTGTGAGGGCTCCAGCAGGAATTGCAGCAGATGTAAGACAGGTTTCACGCAGCTGGGGACCTCCTGCATCACCAACCACACGTGCAGCAATGGTGAGCCCCACCCACTAGCCTTTGGTCAAAAGGGAAAGCAGGCACAGTAGACCCCTGAACAAGCATGCTTGCCCCTGATTTAATGAGCTATCTTGGGTTTCTCTAGGTCCTGTGGGTCTCTCTCACATCCCACCCACCAGCCCAGCCACTGCCCATCTGTTTGTTGAGTGACTCTTAAAAGTGATTTTGTTCTTGTACCATTCCCATCCTCATGCCATAAGGACCCAGAAAGCCTGAGTGTGGCACTTTCCTTGAGGGAAAAGGTCCCACCTTGCTGGTCAAAGCCAGGCATCCTGGGGGATCTCAGCCTTGGGACTAGGAGGACAGAATCCAGACCCAGCCCCACAATGAAGCAGGAATCCCACCGAGGCCTCACGTTTGTGCAGTGGTAGAGCTCTTGTTCTCCAGGTAGATGAAGAGTCAAGGATAGGCTGTGAAAACAGAAACTCACAAGGGAACCAAAGATGGTGCCCAATTTGGGGATTCTAGGCAAGAAGGGTTGGCAGAGGACTCTGTC
Organism: Glaucomys volans; assembly: GCA_020662805.1. Lineage (NCBI taxonomy): Eukaryota > Metazoa > Chordata > Mammalia > Rodentia > Sciuridae > Glaucomys > Glaucomys volans. The sequence continues at coordinate 65,455 of JAJEJO010002264.1, read as the reverse complement.
CTAGAAGTCTGGTGGAAGAGCTATTTACAGATGAACTATGGCAGGGAGGATGCTGTGGTTCAGCAAGCAGCAGGGAGGAGCTCCATGTGTAGCTCTAGGCACCATGTCCTGGCACACAAGGGAGGGGAGCATAAAGCCCAGAGCAAGCCCTGGTGGTGCTCTGCAGACCACACAGTAGCCTCCCTGCCTTGTGGATTACTTTTTTGGTTTGCAAAATTGTGGCTTTCCAAGGCCAGGAAGCTTCCATTTTAGGACGTCACCTGCTTAGGTTACGTATCCAGCCCAAGAAAGTGAGGAGGCCACAGGAGGGACTTCCAGATCCTACTAATAACAATGCATCACAATGATAATGCAGCTGCCCGGGGACTTGCCTCTGTTTCTCCACCCACCCACAGCTTTTCCATCACTGAGTCCTGTCCTTCTCCTCTGATGTCTCTCTTCCTCCCATCTCCACGTCTCCCCATTTGGAGTGTCCCCCTGGACCATGGCAGCATTCTGCATTTCTGCCTCCCTCCAGCCCTGCACTCCTACTTAAGTGCACCGATGCTTCTTAAGCCTCCCACCAGAAAGACAGGTCCACTTATGCACCAAAGGCCCCACTGGCCCAACCTGGCTGGTTCCCCAGGTCCCCCACCCTATCCTGTTTGTTCCCCTCATGAACCTTCCCTTTGTCACTTAGACTCAGCAAGAGCCTCTGCACACCAGATGCCACCTCTGCCACACTAGACTTGCACAGTGAAACACATGGCAGGAGGGGTCCCCCACGTGGTACACCATCAGTGCCCAGCAAACATGGAACTGTTGAAGCAATCCTAACTGGCCCCAAAGTCTGACCTTTCCCTTCTTTTCCTTTCCTGGAACTCGGGGCCCCAGCTGATGAGACCTTCTGCGAGATGGTGAAATCCAACCGGCTCTGCGAACGGAAGCTCTTCATACAATTCTGCTGCCGCACGTGCCTCCTGGCTGGGTAGGGGTACCAGCTGCCTGCAGAGTGCAGGGCCTCTCCTGTCCATCCATCCACCCATCCACCTTCCTCTACACTGATGGCCAGAACCTGTGGCAAGGGCAGTGCTCTGCATCTTACAGTTTGATCTCCCCAGGAGCCAGATCCTCCCATAGCATCTTTAGGTACCTGAACCAGTTGGGTGGTGACCCTTAAGGACACGCTCCTGAAACAAGGATACCCTCTGAAACTCTGCTTGCTGGCTACAGTCTTCTGGAAAACTCAAAATGGGAACAAAATGAATTACAAGAATCCACAGCTTCAACCTCAGAGCAGCTTCTAGGACCCTAAGTTTACTGAATCTTTAAGACCAAAGCAAAAAGGAAAGACGCTTGGCATCATGCATCGCTCTCCCTCCCGTGCTTTTGTGTGGCTCTGTAGTGAATCTCACCAGCCCTCTGGCAGGACCCTGAGCTGTCCTCACACGTGATGAAGAGCCCAGCCACCTACCTGTGCATCACCTGCCACAGCCCAGCCTGGGGGATGGTTTGGTCAGACTGTAAATAAAACAGGCATAAAATGTATGACCACTGGGGATGGAATCTACATAGTCAGCTCCTTTTGAAACTGCAACAGCAGCTTAGAAAGTCCTGTACCAAACCCAGAGCAGAAGACTCTTCCTCTCTCTGCAGCATTCTCTGAGTGAGCCCAGCTGTCCTGTGACCGTGTTCTTCCTGTGTCTCTAGGAGTCCCTGGGCCTAAATGATCACTCTACCTGATGCAGGGCCTTTGGAGGAAGGTCCCAAGGAGGCATTCCAGGGTCAGCCAAAAGACACCCCAGTGACCAAGCAATTCCACTTAACAAAATGTAAACCTAGCCCACAAATCATTAATCATCCATTCCTTCCCATTTTATGGAATTGCTTTTAAAATATGTCTGGCACGGCCTCAGCTCTTCAGGAGACTTACTCTCAAGGTGGATGCTCTGTGTCTCTATAGTAGGAGCCTACGTGACATGGCTGGATGTATTTCTGCCAAACCTGTGTAGGCATTTTATAAGCTACGTGTTCTAATTTTTACCGATGTTAATTATTTTGACAAATATTTCATATATTTTCATTGAAGTGCACAGATCTGCTTGATCAATTCCCTTTAATATGGGAATAACATTTGCCTTAAATTTTTTCAACTTGTCTCTCTCCATATTGTTCTGCTCCCCTCTTTGACTATAATATGTTTCCTTTGTCACCTGTGAGCTGGCAAGAACCCAGCTGTTATCTTTTGAATCCACGACTCTGAAAAAGAAATCAGTGAAGCAAATGCAATGTTAACCCTAAATTAATAAAAGAGTTAACATCTCCTGGAAGAAGAGCCTGTATGTCTTTTTAAGACATGAACATTAAACTTGAGGGCTGACCTGTCAGTGAAATGGATATTGCTTTGTGGTTTCTGGATCTACTTGATATTATCACATGGAAATCTTGACATAAGGAAATAATGGAGGGTCTCTTTGCTAAAGGACACCTGGCAAAGAGACCCTCTTTATGCAACCAAAGTCTGGTTGAGTGGATGAGCTGGAGCCTCCCCAGATAGAAGAGAGCCCTTTATATCCCAGACTGACCTCAACACCTATAGTTGGCAAGCATGATTTATTTAAGTTACAGCTTGCCTCTTGCTCAGTGACTGAGAACCCATTGGTTATGTGCCACTTGGGATTTTTACCATGGCCGCTCTGTAAGGTCAGAAGCTTGTACTTGTTAGAATTCTTTTTTTTTTTTTGGAACCAGGGATTGAACTCAGGGACACTCGGCCACTGAGCCACATCCCCAGCCCTATTTTGTATTTTATTTAGAGACAGGGTCTCACTGAGTTGCTTAGGGCCTCGCTAAGTTGCTGAGGCTGACTTTGAACTCGTGATCCTCCTGACTCAGCCTCCCAAGTCGCTTGGATTACAGGCCCAGCTTTGTTAGAATTCTTTAACTGCAGATAAAGAAAATGCACCAGTTAGAACTCAGGAAAAAGCAAAAGCAGGTGAGAGGCATTGTTTCAGGAATCCAAGATTGATTCAGAATTTCAGGGAATGATGTGGCAAGATTTTGGGAACACTGAACCAGCACTGAATGTCACCAGGACCCTATTTGTACTGCAACAGTGCCCTTCCCTCTCTCTCTAAAACCTGCTTCTCCAGTTGATGGGACAAATTACAATATCATTAGCCAGCTTCCAAGTGAAACTGGCACATGTCCCAGTCCCTTAAACAAACTCTGGGTCTGCTTCTTGGCTCTGTTTTCCCCCTGGAACAAGACTCTAGTTAGCCTATTTTATATTGATGGTCACCAGAGTATCAGTGGTGGCCACAAGGACAGGCTTATGCAGCAGCATGTGGCTACAGAGAGCACTGTGCCAAAGTAGGTAGCAAGGTGCCCCTCTCAGAAAGGCCACACAGTACGAGAGCTGCCTACCACAATCACAGATTGACCAGAGTTGCCAACATGAAAGAAGGAAGGAGTGAATGAGTACATTCGGGATACCATAGCCAGTACTGGGAAAATATCCATTAAGATTCCATCTCTCCCATGAGACCGATACTGAATTAAAATTAGCAGCTTGCTAAATATCCCTGATGCAGGGCACCATTTGAGCCACTGAAGCCTGGAATTTAAATCTGTGTCCACTGAGAACCTATGCTCTTCTGATTTGAAAAAAAAAAAAAAAAAAAAAAAAAACTCCCTTTCAAGGTCCCAAAGGGTACCAACTACAAGATGCCAACCAAGTGGGCTCAGTATCACCTGCCCACATTGTAGTGGCCAGGCCAGAGGTCCCCAGGGGAGAGTTGAGAAGCTAGGGACAAAGTTCTAGTGACTGTCTAGTGACTCATTAAAATGGCCTGATCACACTGGCTGCCTGTTCACAAATAGTCCAACCTCAAGGTGAAGATTATCTAAATTCAGTTGGGGCAGGATCTTGAGTCATGTACTCAATTTGTCATTTCACAGACAAGGACCTTGGGTCACAGAGGTGAAGTGACTTGCCTTGGGAAACACACTGGCAAAGCTGCTGCCATCCCTGTACCCAGGGAGGAGGTGGGTTCTCTGCAGGAGGGGTACAACTGACCAAACATAGCCACAATGCATTTTTTAAACTAGCATTATCTCCAGGAGGTGACATTTTTCAGAATTTATCCCCAGATTCTTTGGCAATGAATATCCCATTCCTCCCAGACCACTGCTGATATTATATCCTGTGTTCAAAGGACTGGGGATAACTGCACTTTTTATATAACAGGCACTTGTAATGGGAAGGTGATTGAACACAACTTTAAAAAATTGAAGGGCAACAAGGTCTAAATGTGTCCAAGAGTGGAGTGCCCTTGAACTTAGGAAGACCACCATCCACTGCATTTACATCATTAGTAATGGGTCTGGAACCTGGGGTATGCTAGGGTAGCTAAGAACAGCTGATGGGTGGAGGTTTAACAAAGAAGATGGAAAGGAAAGGAGGTGGAGAATACAAAGGGACATTTTAATGTCCTTCCATCATGTAGGGTAATGGAAAGTAACATCCATGGCTGTTCTCCAGCTTTTTGTTTGTTTGTTTGTTTGTTTGTTTGTTTTTGGTACTGGGGATTGAACCCAGGGGCACTCCACCACTGAGCCACATCTCCAGCCCTGTTTTGTATTTTATTTAGAGACAGGATCTCACTGAGTTGCTCAGGGCCTCGCTGAGTTGCTGAGGCTGGCTTTGAACTCGCGATCCTTCTGTCTCAGCCTCCCAAGTGCTGGGATTACAGGCGTGCGCCACCACACCCGGCATGTTCTCCTGCTTTTTAAGGTTCTGCCCAGACAGGTAGAAGGAACTGCACACTGGCTGCTGAGGGAAAGCAGGAGTTTACATCCTGGCATTGGCCTTCAACACTGTTTTTTCTTCCATGAACTCAAGTCTTTATTTGTCCTGGTTGGTTGTCTAAGACTTTTCCTGATAGCCTAACCTCTGTCACTTATCTATGCACAGAAAAGAACCTTCGAGTAGTTCAGCACTGAGCACCTGTCTCAGGTTCTAGGGTTCAGTCCCACTATGCAAAGTCCCACCACCACTATGGATCAGCCAAACTAAGTGTGACCAGACACCTCTTAGCCACGCTGTGAGGGCTATAGGCGACAGGAATCAAAGTGCCCAGAACAAAGAACATCTTATTGCAAAAAAACAGTAGTTCTCAACCAAGAATGATTTTTGTCTTCCAGGGAAGCTTTGGCAATGTCCAGAAACATTTTTAGCAACTGGAGTAATGTAACCCATCACGTGGGTTGAGGCCAGGGATGCTGCTAAACATACTGCATTGCATAGAACAGCCCCCACAACAAAGAACTGTGCAACCCAAAATGTCAGTAGTGCTGAAGTTGAGAAACCTGGCCGAAAGAAACGGAATCAAAAAAGAGAATTCTTTGCAATTTCATAGAGATACTCTAAAATGAATACAACTGCTTATGGTTTGACATCTCTCCTTATTTGTGTGCTAAAGCCAGGGAAACTCATTTAACTTCTCCTTTTTTCCCCATTTCAAAGTGAAGAAATATTCTCCCTCCTCCTTGCCTTGCCTTTTTTTAATCAGCAAATTGGCCATCAGCTCCCTGGTCTAAGGACTCCACCTGGTGGCCCTCCCTGCAATTAAGCGAAGTTGGAGTGTTTTAATTTGAAATACAAAGAAATTACAGAGAAGTTGCAAATATAATACAAAAAATATGTTCCTGAAAAATTTGAGAGTAAGTTTATGCAATGATACCTTATGACTTCCCCGAACACTAGGGGTATTTCCTATAAATAAAGACATTTCCTACATAGTCATCAAAATCAGGAAATTAATGACGTTTCTACCATCTAAGGCTCTGACTGGATTCTACTCCTTCTAGTTGGCCCAGAGGTGCGCTTAGCAAAAGGATCCAGCTTATAATCACACTGTGCATTTAGTCCTCATGTCTCTTTAATGTTCAGTCTGGAAGAGTTCTTATCTTTCTTGGACTCTTATGACCTTGAACCTCTTAAAGTCTACAAACCTTCAGTTTGTGTTTGGCTGAAGTTTCCTCATGTCTCTATTCATGTGTCTTTGACAGGGATCTCACAGAAGTGACTCTTTGTTATTCTCATTTCATTCTTGCAGGTACTACATGACTTTGATTTGTCCCACTGCTGGTGACATAAACTTTGACCACTTGATTAAGGTTTTAGGATGTTCACTGTCATCAATATTCAAATAGTGTGCTGAAGAACACAGTGAACAAGGTAAAAATAATCAGTATAAGAAAAGGAAGAAAAAAACTATCATCACTCTTTTTAATTGACACATAAAATTGTAGATAGGACACATGTGATGTTTCAACTATCAGTATTCTCAAATGGCATAGTTATCTACGATCTAAAAGAATGACTGGGCATGGTGGTGCATGCCTGTAATTCCAGAAGCTCAGAGGTTGAGACAGAATGATCACTAATTCAAATCCAGCCTCAGCAATTTAGCAAGGCACTGACCAAGATACTGTATCAAAATTAAAAAAATAAAAAGGGGGGTTGGGGATATAGCTCAGTTGGTAGAGTGCTTGCCTTGCAAGCACAAGGCCCTGGGTTCAATCCCCAGCACCGCAAATAAATAAATAAATAAATAAATAAATAAATAAATAAAAATAAAAAGGGGCTGGGGATATGGCTCAGCGGTTAAGCACTCCAGGTTCAATCCCAAGTATCAAAAACAAAACAAAACAAAAAATTAAAGAATGGCTATAAACTTAGTAGAGACCAATTGGATACCTCTTTTCCCTCACCTTAGACAAACTAGTTGATAACAGCTTATTCAAATGCATCTGTAACACTGATGTGACCACAGCACAATTAGGGACTTTGCGAAGGCTCTAGACAGAAGTTAAGCTGCCAAGCCTTAGTACTGCATGGCTTTAATTTGTTAAACTATGCTTAAGGCAATCTTCAAGTATTAATCAACACCTCTTGTGGTACCAACATAAATGAAAGTGAATTTCACAAGATTGCTGGATAAGATGTCAAAATATAAAAATCAACTGCAATTCGTTGTACAGAAACATGCTGGAACTGAAAATTTTAAACAAAAGATATTTTTACAAACCAGGTCTTGGTGGCACACGCCTGCAATCCCAGCCACCTGGGAGGCTAAAGCAGGAGGATCACAAGTTTGAAGGCAGCCTGGGCAACTTAGCAAGATCCTCAGAAACTTAGTAAGACCCTATTTCACAAGAAAAAAGAAAGTGCTCTGAGTTCAGTCCTCAAAACAAAATAATACAATAGAATCAAACACTATCAAATAATAAACTAAATGTTGTCAAAGACACCAAAGGTCTCTATCCAAAAACTATAAAACACTCCTGAAATTAAAAAGGACCTAAATAAATGAATTGGCATACTCAATATTGTAAAGCTATCAGTTCTCTCCAGATTCATCTGTGGATCCAGTACCATATAAATTAAAGCAGGGGTTCTTTTTTTAGATATAAGACATATCTAAATTTTATATTAAAATGAAAAGGGCAAAACATGCAAAGGGCAATAATAACCAAGGTAATCTGATAAAAAGTGGAAGCCTTTGGGGGATGAATATAACAAAGTCATGATATAAAGTCATAAAAGTATCCAATTTTATGGGCTGGGGTTGTGGCTCAGTGGTAGAGTGCTAGCCTAGCAAGTGTGAGGTACTGGGTTCGATTCTCAGCACCACATATAAATAAGTAAATGAAGTTTCATCAACAACTAATAAAAACATTTTTTAAAATATCCAATTTTAAAAATCTAAAGCTTATATCATAAAACTATGATATTATGCAAGGACAGTTGACTGAACCCTAGGCACAAAACATCTAGTCCAGAGGCAGAACCTCACATTTGCACAACTGATTTATGACACGAGTGGCTGCAGAGCAGTGAGGGAAGGATGGTCTTTTCCATCAACGGTACTGGATCAACTGAATACCCACATGGGGAAAAAACATACCTTGATCCCTACATTGAAGTATACACAAAAATTGATTCCAGGTTGACTGCAGATCTGAATGTGAAAGTTGAAACAATAAAGCTTTTAGAAGGAAATATTCACAACTTGAAGAGAGTCAATGATTTCTTAAAGAGCATTAAAAAGCATTAATAGGAGCTGGAGCTACAGCTGTGGTAGAGCACATGAAATGCCTAGCATGTGCTAGGCCCTGGTTTCAATAGCCAGCCCACAAAACAAAACTTAAACAAAAATTAGCCATACATAGCCAAAAGCAGTGGTGCACATCTGTAATCCCAGCGGCTCAGGAGGCTGAGGCAGGAGAATTACACATTCAAAGCCAGCCTCAGCAACTTAGCAAGGCCCCAAACAACTCAGTGGGACCCTGTCTCTAAATGAAAAATGGCTGGGGATGGCTGGGTTCAATCCCTGGTACCTCCCCCCCTCAAAAAAAAATTAGCCATAAAGGGAAAAGTTCATAAATCTGACTATTAAAATTACCACTAAAAATGAAAAAATAAGCCACAGACTAGGGAGGTTATTCACTATTCACACATCTCACAAGGATTCTTATGGACTCACATCCAAAAGGCTTATAGAGCTCCTACAAGGAAAAAAAAAAAGATATCCAAATAGGAAGAAAAAAGGGACAAAATGTCTACACAGACTTCACTAAAGGACAATAAACATGTAAAAAAAAAAAAGTTCTCAACTGTACTAGTAATCAGAGAAATACAATGAAAACCACCACACAATTCCACTACCTACCTATCAGAATGGCTAAAATTAAGACAGACAATGCCAAAAGTTAGCAAGGAGTTTAAATCAGCACAACCACTTTGGAAAGCTAACAGCATCTTTTTTTAATTTATTTTTTAATTTTTACAGACATCATTTGGATTCATTGTACACAAATGGGGCACAACTTTTCATTTCTATGGTTGTGCATGATGTAGATTCATACTATTCATGTAATCATACATGTACATAGGGTGATGATGTCTGTCTCGTTCCACCATTTTTCATACCCCACCCCCTCCCCCTTTCATTAATGGCATCTTCTTAAGTTGAAACAAAGTAAATCCCATGACCCTGCAATTCCATTCTGTGATATAAATCAGTGTATGTGTTAAAGATATGTATTGTAATGTTCATAAGTACACTCTAATAGCTCCAAAATGGAAATACCCAGATGCTCATCAACAGAATGGATAAAGTGTGGAATATTTACACAATGAAATGCTATATAACAATGAGAATAAAAGAACCATATCTGCATACAAACAACGTCAAGAAGATACACAAGGTACGATTTCATTTGCATAAATACAAAACTATGTGAAACCAATCAATACAACATGTCAGGACAATGTTTACCCTTGGGGCAAGGATGGTAAAGACAAGAGAAGGGTTTCTCAAATGTGGCAATGTCCATTGCTTGGTTGTGTTCAGTTTGTATCTTTTGTTTGTATACTACACTTGAATTAAAAGCTCAAAAATAATCAACTCCAAGTGGATTGGAAACCTAAGTAGGAAAGATAAAACAATCCTTTAGTAGATAACAGAAAAATATGTTGAAATAAGGGAAGATTTCTTGAAGGCAAACACGTATACATACACAATTCACTAACCCTAAAGGAACTGATAAATTGAACTACATGAAAGTTAGCAACTTGTAATCATCAAATATCATTGAAAGAAAAGGCAAACCACTGAGTATGTTCATATCTAGACTATTAAAAAAATTCACAAATCAGTAAGAAAATAATGGGCAATAAACTTGGATGGACACCTGATAAAAGAATATAACAGAACAGAAAATATACACACAAGAAGGTTCTCAACCTTCAGTAGATATTAGAGAAAAGCAAATTAAAGTAATAGTACTATACTTCTGTGCAGCCAATATCAGAAGCACTAAAAGTATAGACTTGCAATGCCAATGAGGCTGAGGTTGGACGCCGTAAAAATCCTTACATATCACTAGAGTATGTAAATTATTTCATCCTCTTAGCATAACTGTTAGGCTTGACCTGTTGGGGCTACCATACTCTATGTCCCAGCAGTTCCATACAGGGAGAAACTCATGCACAAGTGCATTAGATCCATGTACCAGAAAATTCATAGCAGCATTATTTAGAATAGCACCAAACTGGAAACAATAGTAATGTCCATCAACAGAAGAATGCTTAAATTACTGTATGATATATATTCTTTACAGCAGTGAAATAAAACCAGCCTTTCTCTGTTTGCGACCTGGATGGATTCCGGACATAATAAAGACTCAAAGAAACAGGCAAAACAAAACAAAAAACATACTTCATGATTCTATTCATTGTAAAAGCAAACAAGCCTTATGTGCGGTGTTGGGTTTGCGGTTGCCTTTGGGAACAGATAAGGCGTTCAGAATAGTGTTCCTTTTTGGACCCTCGTGGCGGCTACGCAGGTGTGCTCACCCGTCACGTGGCAGACTTCTGTCATGCGCACTCTCCTGGTGTCATTCTTCAGTATGAATGTTTAAATGTCTACAGACACACAGGTCTACCTGCAAACCCGCGCGTGCAAAGTGTGCCAGGTCGGACGTGCGGGGCGGTGTGCGGTCCCAACTGCCTGCACGAAACGTGTGACCCGGCCGCGGCCCTCACGTTTGCAGCCGGAGGTCCACAACCTAAGCCCAGGACAGGATCGGAAGTCCTGGACCATTTGCTAACTCCTACCTGCATGGAGAGAAGTTAGCTAGCTTTCGCTCCCCACCTCAAGTTGTGCTGAGGTATTTTTAAAAAAACTCCACCTGCGTGTTTCCGAACTTTTTGCTTAACTTTTGGACACAAATGCTAGATATCAGGAGCCCTCCAGACTCCAGATACGCCCCAGCAAAGAACCCAAAAGCAGAGACGTTCTCAACCCCTGCGCCAAGACCTTAAGCAAGAAGCCTAGCCACGGGGGAACGAAGTAGTGGGGTGTGTGGCTCTTTCGATTGCTTCAGCCTGGCGGTCGAGCTGCGCGCGCACGAGGCGGCTGCGACTGGTGCTGCCTGGCGGCGGGGCGCGGTGCACGCTGGGACGTCTCGCTGGCGTGCGGCTGCGGGCGGGCGGCGGTGGCGGAAAGGAAACGGGAGAGAGCAGGATGGTGAAACTAACGGCGGAGCTGATCGAGCAGGCGGCGCAATACACCAATGCGGTACGGGACCGCGAGCTGGACCTCCGGGGTGAGTCCGGAGCTGCGGGCGGGCAGTCCCCGGGCCTCAGCGCGCGGCCTTGAGGTCCGCGCCTGGCCGCGTGCGCGGTGGCTAGAGCTTGGCCTGCAAGCCTGCAGTATGGACTCCGAGCCGTTGTTGCCAGACGATCTTCCCTTTAGGCTCCTGAGAGCCTTCTCTTGTCCGCTCCTACTCATGGACGTGACCGTCTTAATTACTTCTTGATCCCTACTCTGGTGGGCCTGGCCTGGCGTGTTCCGCAATGTGAGCTGTTTTGTAGCCAAGAAAATAGACCTATTAATCGTTTAACTAGTGCAGGGTGACCGTATTGGTTCTTAGTAAATAGTTAATAGATATTGTGGATGTAGGTATGTTAATGATATATTGGGGAGGAACGAAGTTTGGTTAAGAAGAAACGGGAGGGCAGCTTAGCTCCTTCACTTTTCAGGATACGGTTTTAGAAAGGGTGTAAAGAGCGCAGTGGTGCATGCCTGTAATTCCAGCAACTCGGAAAAGTTGTGAAGACCGACTTCTCTGGGATAAGAATGTGTGATCATGGCCTGAAGCAACCAAGGTCTCAGCTGCTCTCTCTGCTTTGTGCTGATTCCTTGCTGACCTTTGGGAGATCCCAGTTCTTTTTATTTTTGTTGAAATTAAATTTTTCGTGGGCACGGTGGCTGGCACATGTGTGTAATCCCAGACACTTGGGAGACTGAGACAGGAGGATAACAAGTTCAGTGCCAACTTTGGCAACTTGATGAGACCCTCAGAAACAGTGAGACTGAGCATGTGGCTCGGTGGTTCAATGCTCAGTGCCATAAAAGAGAAATTAAGTTTCTCAGAAAAAGGTCAAATTCAAGAGAATCTCACCACTTTCACTCTGTTGGCACTACTCGAAGTGCTTGCAGTGTTTTATTTTGGTGCAGTACTTACTTTGGTACAGCCTTCACAGGTCCTGACTGTGTACTTTAACCTTGTTTCTGTTTCTTTCTTCACTTAGCATCTATTTCAGTAATTATGCCCAGATTACACAAATCAGTAGTTGAGTGAATTGTTCACACTGCAGTTTACCAGTTGTGTATAAACTGTTGACTTTGAACTCTGTTGGAGCTGGAGGAGGTGAAGTAGGGGAAATTGTCATGATATCATGAGAATATGTGGATGAGTTCTATGAATATGGCCTGTGGGGGTGCAAGAGGTTGAGAACTGCTGTTCCCAAAGTCTGAGTAAGGTTTGGGCATTGACAATTAGCAGCTCAAAGTGTCAGTTCCTCTTTTATTGCTTAATTACCTCCAAGGCCTAAGAACAGTGCGAAACACCTTGTAAATGTTCTTATGAACGTTGTTACCAAGATTACCTGTAGTAAAATTCCCATCATCATTACTCTTATCCTTATCCTCAGCATCTTCAAGTCCACTGCCAGACCTTAAACTTCAGGGCACTGGGCACTTGTGACTGTCATTTATCTTCAGTACCTTGCATAGTGTTTGACATGGCATAAGGGATAGGTAAATATTTCCTGAATAAATTAAAGCTTTAAGTCAAATTACCATAAAATACTGGTACTGTTTTGAGGGACTTTTAAATTACATTAATAACCTCCTGTGTGGTTCCTCCCTCCATTTTATAGGATATAAAATTCCAGTCATTGAAAATCTAGGTGCTACCTTAGATCAGTTTGATGCTATTGATTTTTCTGACAATGAGATCAGGAAGTTGGATGGTTTTCCTTTGCTAAGAAGACTGAAGACATTATTAGTGAACAACAACAGAATATGGTAAGTGTCTGTTAAGATAGTGATGTTCTAGTGTGCTAAGAGAGTAAATGTTTTGGTGTATCCTGAAGAAGTTGTAATACATACTGCCAGTTAAACCTGCATGTTTCTTCATAATGAGAAGTCAGTTGCACTTTTTCCATAGAGACCCAGAGATTATTTTGGCGGTGGTCTTGTCTTATTTGCATCTATTCAGAAATCTTATATATTTGCATATTCACAATCTTCCAACATGCTGCTCTATTATCAGAGGAATCTTATTAAAAGGGTATACAAAATCCAGTTATATTTTTCACTCATCATCTGTA
>JAJEJO010002264.1:36203-51827 GCA_020662805.1 Glaucomys volans | reverse complement strand
CTAAGAACCTCTGAGCAAGGACAGGGATGAAATTGTTAGTTTGCTTAATTTTCACTTTAAATAAGAACTTTTTTGTTTTTATTTTAGCCGTATAGGTGAGGGACTTGATCAGGCTCTGCCCTGTCTGACAGAACTTATTCTCACCAACAATAGTCTTGTGGAACTGGTAAGTTGAACAGGGGGAAAATATATTTGGGGGAAAGGGTTAAAGGCATTACAAGCTTCTTTTACACTGCATGAAAAAAAAGATTATTTCGTTGTCCTTTTTTTTTTCATCTTTTCCTTAATTATTTCAGAATCTGGACCTTTTGGGGTTATTTTGTTTTTGTGTGGTGCCTTTTTTGTTGTTACTGTTCTAAGGAGTGAAACCAGAGCCTTACCCACGCTAGGCAAACCTTCTGGGTTATAAATGTACAAATACCTTTTCCCCAAGCCGAGCGCAGTGGCGCACGCCTGTAATCTCAGCACTTGGGAGGCTGAGGCAGGAGGATCACGAGTTTAAAGCCAGCCTTAGCAACTCAGAGGGGCCCTGAGCAACTCAGTGAGACCTTGTCTCTAAATAAAATACAAAATTGGTCTGGGGATATGGCTCAGTGGTCGAGTGCTCCTGGGTTCAATCCCCAGTACCAAAAAAAAAAAAAAATACCTTTTCCCATTCTGGTTTTCCTTTTGACTCTGTTGAGGTATCCTGATGGAAAAGTTTCTAATTGAGTGTAGTCTAATACGTCAATTTTTATTGTTAGTACTTTTGATGTTCTGTTGAGGCTTCCCTTTCTCCTCCCCAGATTATAAAGAAACACCTTTGTTGTTTTCTAGAATTGTTTGATATGGTACCAGTAGCGGCAAGTGTATACTTTGAATTGAGATGTGCAGAACTGTAAAATACATGCCAGATTTCAAAATACAATACTAAAAAAGAAAAGAATGTAAACTATCTCAGGGGTACTTGACCACTGAGCCACATTGCAGCCCTATTTCGTATTTTATTTAGAGACAGGGTCTCCCTAAGTTGCTTAGCACCTCTCTTTTGCTGAGACTGGCTTTGAACTTTCCATCTTCCTGACTTAGCCTCCTGAGTCACTGGGATTACAGGCATGCTTCACCTCACCTGGCCTTAGTAGGTATTCTTATACTGAATGTTGAAATGATAATATTTTGGATAATAGGTAAAATAATATTAATTAGTCTCGTGTTTTTCTATTTTAATGTGGCTATTAGAAAATTTTAAATTGCATATCTGACATGGATTAAATGTTGTTGGATGATTCTATCCTAGAAATTTTATTGCTTTGCTCTTCAAATTAGATTAACAATCTACCTGCAGCTGATTTTGTCATGCGATAAAGGGCAAGTTTCAGTTTTACTATATAGATAACAATTATTTTGGCCTATTTTTATGCCCTTAAAATTTCCATTCTGGCTGGGTGTGGTGGTACATACCTGTAATCTCCAGCATCTCAGTAGACTGAGGCAGGATGATCACAAGTTCAAGGTCAGGCTTAAAAATCTGAGGATATAGCTCAGTGGTAGAGCACCATGGGTTCAGTCTCTAATATCACAAAAAAATAATTTTAAAAAAAATCTCCAAATGTTTAATTTTTAACCAAAAAGACTTCATATTGAGTTACCCTGTTTTGTAACCTGAATTTTCCACTTTAACTCTGAATGTTTAAATCCATATTTATATGTTTGATTTTGGATTACCAATATTTTATCTCTCTTCTCTATTTTCCTGATTGTTTAGAATGAACTGTATGTTCCATTCCTGGTGGGCAGTGTCAAAAGGGTCCATAGCATCTTTCAGATTTTCAAAGGGTTGCTTGATTCCAGAAGTAGGAAAAGACTGGCTTGAGGTCATGTGCTTTCTAAAACTTGAGGTACTTAGCCCAGAGTGCATGTTCATAAGAAATGCTGTTTTAAAAGTTATAGTTGTATTTGAAGTTATTGCAAAAATAAAGGCTCTTGTTCCTATGAGTTACTGGAAAAGGTATATTCAAATCTCACATCAGTGATAGAGGATTTGATTATCTGCTTAGATTTCTCTCAATCTTAGTTTTATGTATACCTTCCCAAACAATACAATATCGTGACCTAAAACATTTCAGCAATTCTATAACTTGTCATATATTTATTCTTTTTTAAATCCATCAATACATCATCATTATGTTTGTATGTGTTTGACCTTGTTCTGTATTTCATTTTGGATCATCTTCAGTGGTGCTATGCCAGTATCAAGCTCAAGAGCTCCCTCTGGTGGTGATTTTGAAGTAAAGATGAATGCTTGTTTTCTGAAAACTGGCTCTGTTCCCCTCTTGCTTTTGAAACTTGTTTCCTTGTTTTAATATGGACCTCTTGCCGGGCGTGGTGGTGCACGCATGTAATCCAAGCGACTTGGGAGGCTGAGTCAGGAGGATCACGAGTTCAAAGCCAGCCTCAGCAACTTAGCAAGGGTCCTTAGCAACTCAGTGAGACCCTGTCTCTAAATAAAATACAAAATAGGGCTGGGGATGTGGCTCAGTGGCCGAGTGTCCCTGAGTTCAATCCCTGGTTCAAAAAAAAAAATATGGACCTCTTCCAGAATTTGTGTATCATTTTTGCACAGGGCCATGCCAATCCCTGTATCCTTCCAGTTATAGTATATGTGCTACTGAAGCAATCCTTTTTTTTTTTTCTTTTTTGGTACTGGGGATTGAACCCAGGGGCACTCTACTACTGAGCCACATCCCCAGCTCTATTTTGTATTTTATTTAGAGACAGGTCTCACTGAGTTGCTTAGGGCCTCGCTAAGTTGCTAAGGCTGGCTTTGAACTTGCGATCCTCCTGCCTTAGCCTCCCAAGCCACTGGGATTACCAGCATGCGCCACCACTCCCGGCTCCCGGCTCCCCTGCTTTTGTTGGTACTTCTTTTTATTATCCCTCTTGGCAGCCCTGTCTACTTAATTATAAAACTGTTTATAGCAGTTTTTTCCTCAGTGTAAGGCTTTTATCTGGAAGGGACACAATTTCCGGTTAGTGTTTAAGGGTCTAAATTGCTGTAACCCCATTAGACCTTATCATAGACTTGTACTCATTATTGGAATGTGCAGATCCTTGGACTACTGTTCTCAAACTGAGTATCTATTTGTGGTTTTGGAGTTCTCTGATATAACAGATGCCTCTTTGTCTTCCCTCTGCTTCTTTCTAGAAATGGTATCACCATGCAAGTCTTAAAACTTTCAAGTTGTCATGTCTCCTTATTTCTTTTTTTTTTTTTAATATTTTTATTTGTAGATGGACTCAATACCTTTGTTTATTTAAGTTTTTTTTTATGTGGTGTTGGGGATTGAACTCAGTGCCTCACGCGTGCTAGGCAAGTGCTCATCCACTGAGCCACAACCCTAGCCCCTCTACTAATTTCTATTATTGGGTTCTTGGAAAATACCTTGTCATCTTCTTTGGTTATCGCTATTGACAGTAAGTTTTTGGGTTTTTTGTCTTTGTTCCATTATGGTTTATGGGACAATTTGGGCAGATTCAAAAAGTATCCTGCCTTCTTCCCATAATTTGGTGGGATTTTTTTTTTAATTATTCTGTTCATTTTATGAAAAATTGTTTGAAGAGATTTGGAGAAGCCTAGGATAAAGGTGCCTTTCTCAAAGACAATATGTTGTTCCCAGGCACTTGGGAGGTACTTGCAAAAAAAGACCGCATTACACCAAAATTCCAGATTGAGATTCCCTGGGTAAATAGCTCACTCCAAAATTATATCAGCTTTAGCATTGCTTTCTTTTCTGAATAATTGCTTAATAGCCATTTTTAGACTGTCGTAGGAAATCAATTTTTTGTGTGTTTCTTCTGCGGTTGACAGAGTTGTTAATGCCAAGATTTTAAGAAGGTCAAATTAGAGCCGGGCATGGTGGCGCACGCCTGTAATCCCAGTGACTCGGGAGGCTGAGACAGGAGGATCTCGAGTTCAAAGCCAGCCTCAGCAACTTAGGCCCTAAGCAACTCAGTGAGACCCTATCTCTAATAAAATACAAAATAGGGCTAGGGATGTGACTCAGTGGCCAGGTGCCCCTGAGTTCAATCCCCAGTTCCAAAAAAAAAGAAGAAGCTAAAATTATTCACCAGTTTATTTAAGTGTTTGAGATGTGTAGTGTTGGGCTAAGTGCTGGGGTAGTAAGAAATAAAAAACCATATGGATACTCTCTCCAAAGACACTCTGCATTTCAAAATATCAAAATAGACACTATAGTATCAGTGTTCTTATCTGTGGCCCTTATTTTTACAGGGTGATCTGGACCCTTTGGCATCTCTTAAATCACTGACTTATCTAAGGTATGGAAATTATTTGTTGTGATGACAAAACCAATGAAGTCCTTAAAATTGTGCTTTGACCTGAGAGCAGTCAGTGAAAAGTACCTTTTAAAAACAAATACAGGGGCTGGGGATATAGTTCAGTTGGTAAAGTGCCTGCCTTGCAAGCACAGGCCCTGTGTTCAATCCCCAGCACCACAAAAAAAAAAACCATCATGGAAGCAAAAAAAAAAAAACAAATATAGATGTTTCCTTAATGTAAGGAATAGTGTGCTTTTCCTTGATTTATACATTTATTACACTGTTCAAATGGATCTCTTAAATGTTAGCCTATGAACAAGATTGGTAGTGTGGTGTTCTTTTTCTTGTAGCATTCTAAGAAATCCAGTAACAAATAAGAAGCATTATAGACTATATGTGATTTATAAAGTTCCACAAGTCAGAGTGCTGGATTTTCAGAAAGTAAAACTAAAAGTAAGTATTCTTTGATTGTAAGTCATTTTAGAGTTTTATGTTTTTCTTTATACTTTTGTTACTGACTTTTTAAATTGCCTAATTGAGTACAATTTACCATTAGTTTGCAATTTAAAATATGGGAAAGAAAATGTTAAGTCATTTTTTTTCCTCGTGTAGTAGGACTTTGAATTAACACTCTTATCTAATATTGGCTGTTCCATAGTTGGCAAAATGTCAGAACCACACCATTGATTATCTGCTTGAATACATTCGCACTGAAGATTTTGATCTATTTTTTAGCAACTCTGTTAGGATGACTTACCCCCTTATTGAAAATGGTTTTGTTTTTGCTTTCCTCCCCTCTCCTGATTCCTTGGGAGCCCCTCCTTGAAAGGAGGAGAGGGAACTTTCTTCAGGGAGCTTCACTAGGAGCTTCACTAGAAGTCAAAACCACTATCTCCTTTTCATATGAAATTGGCTTTTTAGTATTTTTGCCAGCCCAGAGTATTTCAGGAGAGTTGGCTTCCATATTTTCTGAGGAATGCATCTAAATGCATGTGGTATTCCTATTTCCATTAACTCTGTGTGTGGTGTTGCTGTAGGAGCGTCAGGAAGCAGAGAAAATGTTCAAGGGCAAACGGGGTGCACAGCTTGCAAAGGATATTGCCAGGAGAAGCAAAACGTAAGATACGGATATCCAACTTAACTCAACTTCACCTTCAGAAACACTGTCTGGCAGTTGGCCTCCTTCAAACTTAAGCCAAAAACTGTGATTAATATGGTATTAAATTTGAGTGCTGATAGTTTATGGCCATCCATAGTCCATACATCATATGAAATTAACAGATTAGCAGAGAATATATTTCAGTTTGCAGTCTTAATGTGAAATATTATACATTCTGTTTTTTCTATAGGAAGATTAATTGGGAGGTGTTTCTGAAGGAGAGAGTTCTTGTATCAGTTTGTTAACAAAGATAAGATACTACACTGGTTGAATTACTTTCAAAAACCTTTGAAAGTAAAAGAGAAGCAACTTTCATTGGGCAGGATTTGACAATTATGTTCTTCCCTCCCAAGTTTTAATCCAGGTGCCGGTTTGCCAACTGACAAAAAGAAAGGTGGACCATCTCCAGGGGATGTAGAAGCTATCAAGGTAATTCTGTTTGGGAATTCTAGGACTAAAGAGAGCTGAGATGGGGTTAGGACACGTAATGGTTTAGTGAACCAAGTTCTGAATCCTGCAGATTCCATAGTTGTTAGAATCCACCTATATTTCCAATTGAGGAGAAACTAGCTTAAAGTTATTATTTGACTTGAATTAATTTCATCAGCCAATCAAAGTGGAGGCATCTGTCTTTCTCATTTCCCCTGGATGCATTTGTAATTTTAAATAGCTGATTACCTTGATATGCTTAAGAGTTACCAAGGTTTGCCTTAATTTTTGCTTTCAATGATTTGCTGCTGGACAGAGTGGCACATCTGTAATCCCAGCAGCTAGGGAGGCTGAGACAAGAGGATGGCGAGTTCAAAGCTAGCCTCAGCAAGGGCAAGGCACTAAGGAACCCTTATTTCTACATAAAATACAGAAAGATTTGTTCACAAAGCTGGGTGTGGTGGTGCACACCTGTAATCCCAGCAACTTGGGAGGCTGAAGCAGGAGAATCCCGAGTTCAGAGCCAGGCTCAGCAATTTAGTGAGGCCCTAAGGAGCTCAATGAGATCCTGCCTATAAATAAAGTCTTCAGTAGTATAACCAAGTAGCTGTTTAGCTTAAATTTTAGGACAAGTGGAATTATTATTTGTTCTCTTAGAAGAAGGCCTGTATCTCTTCACTAATTTTGAAATGTATAAGATTTGCTTTGTAGGTTGATTACAGTATGCCAGTAGAATTCTTCCTCTAAAACAGAACTAAGTAATATTCTGTATGAAAAGATGCTGTGAATTTCTGTAGGTATTTTCTGGGTAGTTGGTACTTTGGTGCAACTAATCGTCCATCTGTTTTCCTCTGTCTTCTAGAACGCCATAGCAAATGCATCAACTTTGGCTGAAGTGGAGAGGCTGAAAGGGTTGCTGCAATCTGGTCAGATACCTGGAAGAGAGCGCAGATCAGGTCAGGGAATGGTGCTCTGTCTTCATGCTCCCAAATAGTATTATACTCTTAATGGTTACCAGACAGCTCAGGTGCTATGGTCAAAGAATGCCAGAAGAAGGTATTTGATAAAGAAAGTTAAGCTGGAGGCATTAGAATCCCAGCTCAGAAGGCTGAGGCAGGAGGATGGCAGGTTAGTAATAAAATAATAAAAATCAAAAGGCTGGGGAAGTAGCTCAGTGACAAAGCACATCTGGATTCAATCCCCAAAACCATTAATTAAAAAAAAAAAAAATTAAACCATAGGACTGTGGAATAGGAAATAAGGGCATATAAAAGTCAAAGTAAAAACATTATTTCATAACATGGAGTGAACCAAACTCTACTGGTAATCAGGTGAACTTTACCCACATGTATAGTCATGCACAAGATAATGTTTTGATCACTAACACGCTGCATACAAAGCAATAGTACCATAAGATTATAATAGAGCTGAAAAACTCCTATGCATAGTATTTTTACTTTACCCTTTCTATGAACAAATAACACAAATTCTTAATCTTTGCGTTAAAGTTGCCTACAGTTTTCAGAACAGTAACATGTTGTATAGGTTTCTAGCCTATGTCACATAGCATGGGTATGTAATAGGTGATACCATCTAGATTTGCAAGTATACTCTTTGTGGTCTTCTGGTTCACATAACAACAAAATCACCCACCTATAAAGTTCTCAGAATCGGTCCTTGTCATTAGGTAAGGCATGGCTATCATATAATGTAGTAGTCGGAAACACAGGCCCTAGAATCGATAGCCTGAGACTTAAATCTCAGCCTCACCAGCTCTATCCTTGGGCAAGTATTTTCAAGTATATTTCTTCATCTTTAAATCAGAAATAATAATAGTACCAGCCTCTAGAGGTTGTTGGATGAGCCAGGCCTTTCCACACCTATAATCCCAGCTACTCAAAAGGCTGAGACAGGAGACTTGCAGGTTTGAGGCCAGCCTGGGTAACTTGGAAAGACCCTTCTCAAAATTAAAAAAAAGAAAAGAAAAGAAACCAGGCACAGTGGCACACACCTGTAATCCCCACAGCTCAGGAGGCTAAGTCAGGAGGATCACAAGTTCAAAACCAGCCTCATTAATTTAGAGAGGCCTTAAGCAACTCAGTGGGACCCTGTCTCTAAAGAAAATATGAAAAAGGACTGGGGGTGTGGCTCAGTAGTTTAGCTGCCGAATTCAACCAAAAAAAATTTTTTTTTAATTTTAATTTTTTTTAAAGAAACTAACCCTTGTCTAGGTTTGGCATGTTATCTAAAAAGAATATCCACAATTATCTGCAAAGAGCATTGAAATATTTTCATTACCAAAAGTGGCAAGAGTAAAGCACAAGTATATAACTTTTTTGTAATAGTTCTCCTTTTACTAAGTCTGTGTGACTGGATTTCCTTTTAGCCTGAGTTAAAACATGTTAGAATAAATGCAGTGTTGAAGCCAGTACAGTAGTCTAGTTGGCTGCTATTAAGACAGACATTATAGAAATAAAGAAAAATACTAAATAATGTCACTAAGTTTTCTGTTTTAGAAAATACCATTTTTTTAAAAATGTAAACATAAAAGTAATGGATTTATTGTTTTAATGAGTTACTATTCTTTAAAATTGTTTTAATTTCTGATACCTGTCAACAAATGTAATTGACATAAACAAAAAATAGGTTCTCACCCTAAAAGGTTTAAGAACTGCTTAACTAGTCAAAGGCAGGAGGACACTCTAGGCAGAGGAGACTGTCCTGCCAGAATCCTGTGGAAGAAGAGTACACTTGAACTGAGAAAGGGCCAGAGTGACTGAAGCTCACATCGTGGGGAGGAAGTGGCCTAAGGAGCTCAGGGAACCACACAGGCACTGCGGGCTGTGTGATGTATAATGGAAGGCGGTTGAGCCTTTTGAGCTTAGGTCGTGACAGATTGGGAAGTATCAAAACTGCTTATATTGTACCGGGGGCAAGAGGCTGAGTGAGACAGGAGAATTCTAAGTTGGAAACCAGCCTTAGCAACTTAGCAAGACCTGTCTTGAAAAGGACTGGGGATGTGGCTCAGTGAAGCACCCTTGGGTTCAATCCCCAGTGCCATAAAAGTTTTTGTGACTGTAGTGTAACAGTGTTACTGCATTAATTTGCTCCCTACACAGGATGTTTCAGTTGAGTCTTAGGATATCTTAGGATTTAAAGCATAATCAAAAGCATAGTAGGGAGAGGTTCAACCATCAAGCATGGTGCTCCAATACTCCATTTGGTAGATCTCAGTGGGCCCAGGCTTCCAAGTATCACTAACAAAGGCATTCCTTCTTTGTAGTTTTACATCTAGAAATCTGGTATTTGGACCCAGCTATAGAAGCAATAGACTTAAACATTATTTCCTTTCTCAGAATATATTGACCCCAAAAAATTTGCCTTATATTGTTGAGCAAGTGGCTATTGTTGCCATATTTCCCTTTAGAGACTGTAAAGTCATTGACAATTTCCACTATCTAGCAAGTAGTGGATGCCAAATGCTTTTTGAGTATTTCTAGTTTCTTTGCCCATTGTAGTGACAAGAGTAAAACACAGGTATACAAATAAACTTTTTGTTTTCACAAAAAACAAATTAATCATCAACTGCAATATGAGGCAATGGTTTTGACTTTAGTAAACAAAACACCTTTGTGACCCATTTCCTTGGAAATTGATCATCCCTTTCAGTACCTGCCAAAGACAGTTTGACCCTGGACTGTAAGTGCCCCAGAAACGGGCTGCTCTGGGTCTTTTTGTACCTAGTCCAGTGCCTGGTACGCCCATAGAATGGGCACTCACCTACTAAGCTAACAGATCCTCTAAAACTGACATGACTTTTGGGTTTTTGTTTTGTTTTGTTTCGTTTCATTTTGTTTTCAGGGCCCACTGATGATGGTGAAGAAGAGATGGAAGAAGACACAGTCACAAATGGGTCCTGAGCAAGGTGGTGGATGTCTACCAATAGGCTCTCTTGGGACAAATCTTACTTTTTGAACATGGAATAACAGCCTTATTTGTGTCAGCAAAGTCGAATCTCATCATTCTTGAAATGTTTTAAACTGCTGCTGATAATTTTATAATATAAATTTTGAAGCCTAATGTCAGTTTTCTACAAATGGTGAAAATAAAGGCCACTCACTGTGCTGCCGAGTGACTTGTCATTGTGGTGTATTTGCACTGAGGTGTAAGGACAGGTTTAAGTTGAAAGTTCAGGAGAATGACGTTTCTAGGTATGGCATCCCCATCATCTGTGAAATGTTTACATTTTCAAATTTTTCCTAAAGGCAGCCAGGCTTTGGGATTCAAACAAATCAGCATCCTTTGACTTTTTTAATAAACCTATATGCAAGCATCTTACAAACTAATAAATTGATTTGAAATATTATAGAGGGAACTATGACTTCTGTTTGTTGGATAAGGGAATATGACAGAGGAGCAATGTCTTTCAACCTATAGTACATGGTAGGGGAAATCTTGGCTTCCCTGGTGGCAGGTTAAGTCATATATTCCTCAGCTCCTGGACGGACACTATGACTTATTTGGTGTTCAGCTGTCAGTAGTTCCCCTCAAATATCAATGGTTCCTTAACCCTGACAGTAGACACTGGGAAGGATGGATGGATGGATGGATGGATGGATGGATGGATGGATTGATTGATTGATTGATTGATTGATTGATGGTACTGGGGATTGAACTCAGGGGCACTCCACCACTGAGCCACATCCCCAGCCCTATTTTGTATTTTATTTAGAGACAGGGTCTCACTGAGTTGCTTAGGGCCTCGTTGAGTTGCTGAGGCTGGCTTTGAATGAACTTGCGATCCTCCTGCCTCAGCCTCCCAAGTGCTGGGATTACAGGTGTGCGCCAACGCGCCCGGCGGATTCTCACTTTTTATGTACCAGCTATCTTTCTATTTTTGACTGCAACAACAGAGTGTTGTTACATGTTGGTAAATGGTTTGTTTCACCAGGAAAATTAATAATTCCATTCTAAATAGAACAAAATTGTTAGAACTGCAAAGAACACTGACAAATCCGTATAATAAAAAAGGTTGATGTAATGAATGTATAAAGAACAATTGGTGAATATATAAAAAACATCTTCGTTAAACATAAAAGATGTTTATTAACACTTCATGAACTTGGCCATTGTGACTCAAAATATAAAGAATTGACTCAAATTATGTTGTTATTACAAGTAATAAGTTATTAATATCAAAAAGCTACCATATATACTTTAAAGTATCATACTTGTAAGTAACTCATGGGCCAAAGAATAAATCAGAGCTGAATTTAAAAAAGTAGAAGACCCTTGTGGTCCAGGAGCATTTAGCATTAATTAATAATACATACAACGAAGTATAAGAAAAGTGGATTCAGTAAGGGAATTAGAAATTTGAATATAAATAACTTAAACCATGAGGTAATATGCAATAAGAGCCTAATGAAGAATTGCAGTTAATAATTGCTAGGTTTGGGGAAAATGTTAGTTGAGCTTGGGGCTTACAGAAGAAATAGTTGTTCTTTTAACAACTGACCATTTTTCTGGTGATGAAAGTGATACAACCAAATAACCAGAAGGGCAAGATTATTATGAGTATCTGCAAAGCAAATACGCTGTATGACAACAGAAGATTGCTCTAAATGTGATTTTTATTTTGCAATTCTGGTATACATTTATAATAAATATGACAAAAGTAATGATTTTGGACAAAGTTTATGAAAAAGTTATTCACAAAACAAGAAATAAGAATGACAAATACTTTAAAGATGCCGGAACTCACACAAGAGATTTTATTAGGCAGATGAACAGTGTCTGCCCCGAAGAGAAAAGGGAAAAAACAAAGGAAGAAACATGGCTAGGGAGCTTCTTTTAAGCTCTCAAACTGTGGGGGCAAAACGACGATAGGGCCAATTGTTGAAAATTGAATTTTGGTGGATTAGGGATCAGCCAATGGCTGGTGATGACAGGTCAATGAACGGACCAATGGCCGGGTAGCTACAGAGAAGGGGACTGGGAGCTGTCATCCCCCCTCGCTTTCCCTGCAGGCATGTCCTGCGCCCAACCGCCAAGGAGGGAGCCCAGGGAGATTGGACCCTGGGCTGGTAAGTAGCCGAAGGCAAGGGTGGGGCCACAGGGTAAACCCAGCGCTGGCCTGCTGCCTGCTGTGGTGAGTGGACCCGGGTGGAGGCAGGGCCAAGTGGTAGAGTGCTACTCTGACAGCTGCTTTATCTGACAGGTGCAGCCTTTGCAGCTTTTTTTTTTTTTTTTTGGCAGGTAGACAATTTCAATTTTTTATATCAACAAGACCAAAAAATCTCCTCATTGATACAAATTAGCTGAAAATAAAAGCGTTCATAATCAGTGGACAATATGACATTAAAAATCATATTTCAAACTACATATATTATTAAGACAATTTGTCCAGACATGAGCAGTTCACTTTTATTCTAGATTGCTTTTAGTCTCTATGCTATAGGTGTGAAATATTTTCATCTACTACACACTGCTAAATAGGCTTGCACCTGAGTCCTGGGAAATAAGGCAGAAAGTTAATGTATATTTAAATGGAATAGATAGATCTCTGAGTTTGTCTGCTCAGGGCCCCATCACCTTGTTCACCAAACTATAGATGATGGGGTTGAGCATTGGAGTGAGGGTAGTGTAGAAGATAGCCAGAACCTTGTCCTATGCTGGAGACCAGAGGATCTTGGCTGTAGATAAGTGTAAGCAAGGGTCCATAGAATGTCACCACAGTGAGGTGGGTACTGCAGGTGGACCATACCTTCTACCTCCCTTCCTGAGTGTGTGTGGCACACTGCAACAGGAGTTGACCACAGAAGGAACCAACAATGAGATGTTCATGTCAGATGGGCCAGCATGAAAGACAGAAACACTCATCATCAAGGGTTTATGCACGCAGGATTTATCCAGATGTTTTCTGTGTTCTTCATAGTATCATTCAATTTGTCTTATTCTGCCCCTCGCCCTCCCTCTTGTCCATTCACAAAACTCTACTGTTCTGCAGTAGTATTTTTGATCATGAAGTTTTATATGGTTTTATCATATTTCTTTCATGAGTTCTCTATTTTCTTTGACCTAATAATTCTAGCAATTTACATCCAGATGTGAAATGATACATATATTCAAGATTGTTCTTCATATGTAAATATTGGTGAAAAACTGGATAAAGTTCTAGGAATTCAGTATCTGTTAAAGATATTAAAAAGAATATGGGTGTGCATATAAATACAATCAAGTATACACATATATCACACACATATCTATACCATGTAAAGAATTATGCAGTAATTAGTAGCCATTTGTGTTAGCAAGCTTGAGTAATTGTAACCAATATACATGACAAAAACAGAAGAGAAAAAGTTTATTTTGGCTCACAATCATTTCAGTCCATGGTCAGCTGACACTATTGCTCTGGGCCAGAGGTAAAGCAGAACATTATGGCAGAAGGGAGTGGCTGAGGAAAGCAGCTTAGTTCATGACAGGCAGGAAACAGTGGAGTCTCTTTTGGGGGGGCGGCGGGTACCAGGGATTGAACCCAGAGGCATTTGACCACTGAGCCACATCTCCAGCCCTATTTTGTATTTTATTTAGAAACAGGGTCTCACTGAATTGCTTAGCACTTTGCTTTTGCTGAAACTGGCTTTGAACTCACAATCCACCTGCCTCAGCCTCCTGAGCTGCTAGGATTACAGGTGTGTGCCACCACATCTGGCAAGAGAGGAGTCTTGCTTTTTATTTTCATGTGGTGCTGAGGATCAAACCTAGTGTCTCACACATGCTAGGCAAGTGCTCTTACCACTGAGCTATGACCCCAGCCCAAAGTTTCACTTTTTAATGAGAAAAACTAAATGCTGTAATTTATTCCATCTTGATGATTGTAGAAACAAGTCAGGGTGGATGAATACACCAAATTCTTTTCCCCATTTAACTAGATGAAGGTTGACTTCATTTGTTGATGTAGGGTGAAAGTTGTTAACAACAAATCTTTGCATTTTTGGATCTTCCTCCATGGCTACTGCGAGCATCTTGAGTCCTGAGCTACACTGTGAGCTTGGAGATGATATGAACTGCAGCATCCTTGAAACTTTCAAATCTTAATCTGACACCTCTTTTTAAGGCAGGAAGCCATCTGTTAAAAGCTGTCTTTTGTTTTGTTTTGCTTTGTTTTGTGGTGCTGGGGATTGAACCCAGGGCCTTGTGCATACAAGGCAAGTATTCTACCAACTGAGCCCTATAAAGCCCTATATCCCCAGTCCTAAAAGCTATCTTAACTGTTAAATACTATATAAAAATGAACTCCCAAGCATTGATTGAAACTGTTGTACTGTGATCCCTTTTTTTTTTTTTTTTTTAAAACAGGGATTGAACTCAGGGACACTCGGCTACTGAGCCACATCCCCAGCCCTATTTTTTTTTTGTATTTTATTTAGAGACAGGGTCTCACTGAGTTGCTGAGGGCCTCACTGAGTTGCTGAGGCTGGCTTTGAACTCGCCATCCTCCTGACTCAGCCTCCCAAGTCGCTTGGATTATAGGCGTGCGCTCTGTGATCCCTTTTCTAAGCATAAGCTTCCTGAGAGAAAGGAGAGGCACTACGAATTGCTGCCATGACCCCAGTGCAGTTTACCCAATGTCATAATGAAAGAGGCCAGGTAACTAATTGTGCTCATTCTTACCAGTTGATCACTATGCACAAGTTTTGTTTGTTTGTTTCTGTTCTGGGGGTACTGGGGATTGAACCCCCAGGAATTTTACTACTGAACTATATCCCCTACACTTTTAGTTTTCATTATGGGACAGGGTCTCCCTTAAGTTGCTTAGAACCTTGTTAAGTCAATGAGGTTGGCCTTGAACTTGGGATCCTCTTGTCTCAGCCTCCAGAGTCACATTACAGGCATGTACCAACATGCCCAGCAAGGGGTTTATTTTGTTGTGTTACGGTGCTTGGGATTGAAGCCAGGGCCTGTGCATGCTAAGACAAGAGCTCTCTACCACTGAGTTATATCCCCCCAGCTCCAAAGTATATTTGAAGCTAATCTCAGACCAAATATTGGTCTGATTATGGTTGTAATCCCAAGAAATCATTCAGTTTAAACAAATTGACTTCCAGTAAGATGCCAGAACAAGTGAGGAATCATGGAATTAAGGAGAAAGTATGGACCCCGTATAAGCGCAAAGGAAGGAAGCAGACCGCAATGGATTCAGAGAAGCCTTTATTCCTTCACAGACTAGAGGGCCATTGGGACCCATTTTCTGGATGGGAAAAATGGCCCTCAGTTACAGAGTGTATTTTGGTTTTATTGGGTACAATGATGTAATCATTGGAAGCCATGTACGTGCAGTTTTGACTGTCAGGGGCTAGTTGTACAGGTTAAAACTTTAATTTAGGAGGGTGGTTGTAAAAAAGGTTGAAACTCATTGTTCTTACTCTGGGATCCTTTGTTTCCCAGAGTTTCATTATTTGCTGTGCCTCCAGTCAGGGCTAATTTGCAATGGGGAAAGGTCAAAGTTTAAGGCCCATTGTTATTAGGAAAGGGTGCACTGAGAGTGGTTTAGTGTTTGGCCAATTTCCCCTCCCTCCTCCTGGGCTACACTGACCCTCCATTTTTGGGGGGCAGCTGTCTTTTAGGAATATTAATTTCCATAACCTTTCACCCGGGATGTAGTTCAGTGGTAGAGCACTTGCCTAGTATGTCTAAGTTACTGGTTTGATCCC
>JAJEJO010002264.1:10939-31203 GCA_020662805.1 Glaucomys volans | reverse complement strand
ATCAAACCATAGCTTTGGGCATGGTAGTGTACACCTGTAATCCCAGTGGCTCAGAGGCTGAGGCAGGAGAATCACAGGTTTAAAGCCAGCCTCAGCAACCTAGTGAGACCCTTTCTCAAAATAAAAAATAAAAAGGGCTGGGGATGTGGCTCAGTGGTTAAGTGCCTTTGAGTTCAATTCCTCATACCAAAACAAAACAAAAACAACAGCAAAAAACCCAAACCATAGCAATCTTCTCCTTTACCGCTTCTGAATATACTGCTAGGAGCACTTGGGGAGTTCAGTGCACTGTCCTGATTGAGAAATTTCTTGGCAAACTAAAGAAGGAAAAGCATTGGTGGTCCTCCAGCATGACAATGGGGTATACCTTCCCCACGACCACTCTTGGCCATGGCAGCAGTGTGACAGTCTGACATTATCACTGTTACCCCATTCTAATCTTGAACTGCCTAGGTGACCTAATTGAATTTCTACACCCCTACCCCTAACCGGCTAATCTTTGAGGACTGGATGCCTGCCCGAAGGCCAGAAGTTCCTCTTCAGGTAAGCCAGCTGAAACTTGGTTGGATCTAAAATGACTTGCGGAAGTGATTGCTAGATAACCTATATCATCTCATCTGCATGCTAAATGACACCCCTCCCCCGCCCCACCTCTCAATGACAGTTGACAATTGCCACAAGGAAGAACCATTAAAAAATAAGGTGAGCCGGGCGCGTCGGCGCACGCCTGTAATCCCAGCACTTGGGAGGCTGAGACAGGAGGATGGCGAGTTCAAAGCCAGCCTCAACAACTTAGCGAGAGGCCCTAAGCAACTCAGTGAGACCCTGTCTCTAAATAAAATACAAAATAGGACTGGGGATGGGGCTCAGTGGTTGAGTGCCCCTGACTTCAATCCCTGGTTCCAAAAAAAAAAAAAAAAAAAAAAAAGTGACACCAGAATTGAGAGAAAACCTCTGTTCAGAGAAGACATGAATAGTCTTTCCCTTTATTACCCTATTGCTTCCCCCTCATTTCTTTTACCATGTAACTATAATTTACCAATCCCCAAGAGTTGAAAATGATTCGTGAGTCTGTTCTCCCTCCCCTACTATTCTTAGTCAAGAAGAAAAGTCTCCTTAGCCGCTCAATCAGCTCTGAATCTTGTTATTGGTTCCACAATTCCAAGAAGGAAGAAGTACCCAATTTGGGATAAAAAATTGGTAATAATACCCCTTCACTATTTTTTTCACTTTGTCATATTCCTAATTCTCAACACTTCTTTTGATACACAGCTAGGTAAATGCACTTCCTCAAAACCCAAAGGTCAAATTCTAAACATGGTAGTCATAGTCGCCAAAGAGGTGTGACATTTGAGTAGTTGAAGAGGGTGGAGGAAGGCATTACTGGCAGAGGAAACAGCCAGGGCACTATTATAAATAACTGTGATAATACCCTGTAACACACAGTAATCATGAACAAGTTAGTGCCACTGCTATGGTAATTCTTCCAAGAGGTTTTGATTCTGGAGAAAGAACCTTGAGGTTAGTGGAGACTTTCTTGGCCTTAAAAGAGGAGAAAGAAGCCGCTGTATTTCGCGTTTGCAGCTTTGTGGGGGCGATCCTGGCCAACTCTCAATGGCTGGGAATCGCCAAAAGGCTGAGCTGTTTCTCCAGGGGCCTGGGTAAGTGTGTGGGCGCAAAGTCTATCTCTGGGTAGACCCTTTCTTGACTCAGTGTCCAATCAGTATAAAAGTACAAATTCCACAAGAAATCAGCGAAAGACGTCAGCTAAGCTCCCTCACTGATGACAGTATGGAAATTAAACTGCCCCGTCTAGCCGGCCCTAGCCGGCCAGCGTAGTGTCTGGCCAGCTTTCGCCCCGCCCCTCGGGGGCACCCCTCTGCGATTGGCCGAGCGTCAGGACAGGTCGAGACACGATTGGCAGGGCCCACCGCCAAGTTGGGGCGCGCCACGTGTACGTATGGACCGGCCGGAAGTACCCGGATGGAGACGACGCGGTAGGGCTGGTGGTGGCTATGGAGCGCGAAGGTGAACAGCTGTCCGCGCGGCCGGCGCTGGAGACTGAGGGGCTGCGCTTCCTGCACGTCACAGGTGAGTTGCCGCGGGCTGTGGTAGAGCGGCGCGCGTGTACCACCTCTTCGGCGCGCCGCCATGTTCGGTGGGTCGTCCCCCGCTGCGCTCCGGGCAGGGGCCCTGGAGGCCTGTTCTGCAGACGGGCGTTAACCTCGCACGCAGGCCCTGGGCCGCTGCCCGGACCTCGCGCAGATGCCTTCTCAAGAGCTGCCCATCTTTGGGTGGCGCCAGCGGACCTTGCTTGCTGTAGTCCTGTACTTTGTGTTCAGCAAACCCTTCCGGCTGCAGTTCCTGGAGTCACTCGACCCTTAACGTTTCATTCTAACCACCCCCCACACCCAGCACCCCTTGCTGTCACTCCTTTATACGTAGTTTTCTAATTCTGAAAGACCTTTGCCGTCCCGAGTGGGATAAGCTCCTCTTCATACTTACAAACTCAGCGCTGTGCCCTCCACCGTCCGTACTGCTCGTCTGTGGCCCCAGAGGATCGAGCGGTCTCCCTACTCGTTGATCCCCAAGTTTTTGCACTTCTCGCTCTTGTTTTTAAGAAGCCATTTCCTCAACTAGACCGAGAAGGGTTTTAGGGCAGGAGCTACTCTTATTTGTCTTTGTTGAGATTTGTGGAAATGTCATTTTTAGTGTCTTAAGTTATTTTCTTCTTTTCAGTGGGCTCCCTGCTGGCCTCCTATGGTTGGTACATCCTGTTCAGCTGCATCCTTCTCTACGTGGTCTTTCAGAAGCTCTCCACCAGGCTGAGGGCCTTGAGGCAGAGGCAGCTGGACCAAGCTGAAGCGGCTGTGGGTTAGTGTCTGATGTAACCCAAATGAAGACAGTGGCTTGACCCCTGCTTTTTGTAGTATTTAAAAGTCTGTTGTTAAGTGTAACAAGTACATAATGCTTCTTTATGTATGGGGAGGAGTACTTTATGCCCCTCAGGTTGATTTTGGTGTATGTGTAATTGTTTCTGATTCAAAGATTATTTTTTAGTGTCAAATTTCAAACTATCTTAAACTTTGACAGTAGAAATTAAGATAATATCGAGGTTTTTTTGTTTTTGCTTTTTTGGAGCGGGGGTGGCACTGGGGGATTGAAACCAGAGTCTCAAACATACAAGGTAAGCCTTGTCCTTCTAAGTTGCATCCTAGCCCTATTTCAGAGATTTTAATGAGATTGGAAAATTCAGCCTGTCTGCCTAACGGTATGTAGTGCATTCAGTGCATATCTTGTTAAATTATTAATTTTAGGATGTAAAGTTAAAACAGTTTCTTGGTACATGTGGATCTGTCTACTGAGTTTTATCACAAGAACCTTTGTGAGTGATCAAAAACTCAGCCTTAGCTCTTCACATCTACTTCATCTTGATTCTTCACTAAATTCTCAGATCTGATTTCTAATTACATTTTGTCATTTCAAAAAATTCCATCTCAAAAAGTAATCTTTTCACTGGTTAGAGGCTACACTTTCTGTGGATGTATACAAAAGAAATGGTAAGTGTATTGAGAATAGCAGGATAGGGCGGGGGAGATAGCTCAGTTGGTAGAGTGCTTGCCTCGCAAGCACAAGGTCCTAGGTTCAATCCCCACCACCGCAAAAAAAAAAAAAAAAAAAGAGAGAGAGAGAATAGCAGCATAATTAAATAAATTTGAGCCTGGCATATATTCTCAGCTACTTAGGAGACTGAGGCAGGATGGTTGCTTGAGGCTTGCCTTGGCAACATATCAAGACCACAGCTCCAAAGCAAATACATATCCTCATGCATTTGAGTCACTGCAGTACTGAGTTAGGGTGGAAAGCTTTAATTTACAAATTGGATAAAAACCTAAACTGGGCACTCATTAATATGTGTGTTTTTTTTTTTTTTTTTTTTTTTTTTGTGGTGCTGGGGATTGAACCCTCACCCTTGTGCATGTGAGGCAACCACTCTACCAGCTGAGCCCCTCGTTAATATTCTTTCTTTTTTTTTTAATTTTATTTTATGAATTCTGATCGTTAATATTCTTAATGTTAGTTGGAAAGACTTTTCTGTAGAAACAAGGATAAAATTCTTATGAATCTTTACCTTTTTCTGATATAGGTATGGGCTAATTAAGTGACTGGTAAAGATTCAGAAAACTAGCCGTGCATGGTGGTACATTGTAAATCCACCTGTAAATCCTGTCAATCCCAGTGACTTGGGGGGCTGAGGCAGAAAGATTACAAGTTTGAGGCCAACACCAGCAACTTAGCAAGACCCTATCTCAAAAAATAAAAAGGACTGAGGCTGTGGCTCAGAGTGAAGCACCTCTGTGTAGAATCCCCCATACCAAAAATAAGGGGGGAATAGGTTCAGAAAACTTTCTTTACCTTTTGGAGTTCTGATCAATCTAAAGATAAGAGTGTGAATGAGGTACTCAGTTTATATAATGGAATCTCATTGTGAACCTCACACCACTTGTATTTCATTCACAGGGCCACTGTCCCAGACTTCCTGAATTAGAATTACTGTAGGGAACACAGAAATCTGCATTTCTTTTTTTGAGAGGAGCCAGATGAGACCCTAACTCCAAACAAACAAACAAATCAGTACTAAGATTGAGGTAGAAAGCTGTTTTAGGAAACAAAACTTACCCCGTGTTGCCCAGGCTGGTTTTGAACTGGACTTAAGGGGTCCTCCCACCTCAGTCTCCCAATGCAGAGATTTGTTTCTGATAATGTGGACATTTAGGGCTGAAGAACAATGGCTAAGGCATTGTCACCTGTCCCTTAAGCAGTAAAACATGTGCAGAGGAGGTAGGATTTTTTGTTGTTGTGGTCTAACATTTCTACATCTATACTTACAGACACTGAGAAGTTTCTATTTTATATTGTATAAGATGCCTTATCTCACATTTTTTTTTGATATTTTAGAACCTGATGTTGTTGTTAAACGACAAGAGGCTTTAGCAGCTGCTCGTTTAAGAATGCAAGAAGAACTAAATGCACAAGTTGAAAAGCATAAGGAAAAATTAAGACAGGTATGAACTGTTTTTTATTTAGTAAGTTATTTTTTTATTATTTGCAGTTCTGGGGGTCAAATCCAGGGCCTGGAGCATGTTGAGTGAGTGTTCTACCACTGAGCTGATCCCAACCCTGAATGGTTTTACTTTGAAAATATAGTCTTAAGAAATAGTGTGAAGCTTAGTGGGTAACAGTGACTGTGAGTATGTGTTCTTATTTGTAAACTGTTAGGACAGGATCCTATCTTGTTAAATTAAACAGATATTTCAAGGTCTACCAT
This sequence comes from Glaucomys volans, assembly GCA_020662805.1. Classification (NCBI taxonomy): domain Eukaryota; kingdom Metazoa; phylum Chordata; class Mammalia; order Rodentia; family Sciuridae; genus Glaucomys; species Glaucomys volans. The sequence continues at coordinate 25,874 of JAJEJO010002264.1, read as the reverse complement.
GTAAATATTGGTGATGTTGAGAAAAGTATGCTATTGTTAGGGAAAGGTAAATGTGAATGTATTATTATAATGCAAGGTTCAGAGCTCAGAGGAGGGATAGACTGGAGGGAAGGTGTGTATGAGTACCTGTGCCTGTTGGGGGTAGTAGGAGCAGAACTGCTTCCACTTATCTTTGTGTTGGTCAGCATGCAATTTCATCCTCTTAAGCAGGAAATACTCAAGGAAAAGTGACTTTTGTATTTTTTTGCTTTCAAGCGATTCCCTTACAGCACTATCATTGAACAAAATAATGTGTCCAAGTCTCATGTCACAGACACACAGAAGATACATTTAGCTTTGTTTTAACCTGTGTTGCATGGGGGGAGGGCACTTTTCAGTGAATTGAAGGAAAATGAGGGGAAGGCAGCAGAGGGCCCAGCCAACAGTGGTGCTAATAAGAGGTGGAAAACAGGAGATGGAGTTTTGAAAGGTATTGTTTGTTTGTTTGTTTTGTTTTGGTACCAGGGTTTGAATCCAGGGGCTCTTTACCACTGAGCCATATCCCCAGGCCTTTTTTTATTTTTCACTTTGAAACAGGGTTTCACTAAGTTGCTTAGGGCCTCATTAAGTTGCTCAGGCTGGCTTTGAACTTTTGATCCTCCTGTGTTAGCCTTCTGAGCTGCTGGGATTTCTGGCATGTGCCACCATACCTGGCATTTTAAGGTTTTTAAGGCATGGAATTTGGTTGAAGGAGAAGGTGAAAGGTGGGGTGGGGAGGAAGAACCAAGGATTGCCTTTAGCAGTCAGGTGGAATGCAGTATTGTGATCACCCGCCAGCTTTGATCGGATCTGTGCCACTGAAATGACCTGTGCCATCTTGTTTAGTCCAGAAGTTTCTGGGCCACCTCATCCCCTCAAAAGGATGCCTCTGCCAGCAACTCTAAGGTTGCATTGTTGGTCTTGCCTGTGTCTATCCGTGTTTCCAGAGACAGATGTCTTTCTATAGTCACTGGCAGCTTCTTATTTCTGCTTGGTCATCCCCTTGGGGCTTGTCTGCCTAGCTTGGCTGGGACCACCCATATACACTCTCCCTTGTTGGTCACCCTGTTCCAATAGCCTTTTTTATTTTCCTCCCTCCCTCCCACCCCTCTCTCCCTCCCTTTTTTCCTTTTCTTTCCTCCCTTTCTTTTATCCTTTCTTTCACTGAGAATTGAACCCAGGGCCTTTCTCACGCTAGGCAAGTTCTCTATTCTGTACTACATTCCCTATTCTGTACTACAAGCCCTATTTTGAGAGGGACTCACTAAAGTTGTGGGGCTGGGGTTGTAGCTCAGTAGTAAAGTGCCAGGTTCGATCCTCAGTACCACATAAAAATAAACAAAACAACAACAACAAAAGTTGTGATGTAAAAATCTATACCATGGAAACTTAAGTTTAAAATAATTTTTTGTTGTTGTTGTAGATGGACAGAATGCCTTTATTTATTTTTATGTGGTGCTGAGAATCAAACCCAGTGCCTCACACATGCTAGGCAAGCGCTCTGCCACTGAGCTACAACCCCAGCCCCAGAAACAAAGTTATTATGTTCTCCCTGCTCCCTCACTTTCCACTCTCCAAACATCCCATACAACATTAAGTTTTTTGGGCATTTTTCCAGAATTATTTTATCCTTGTGTGAACACATGTATGAGCTCCTTTTTATAGAAATGAAAGCATAGTATGCACATGTCATTTTGAGCACCTCCCTCCCACCCCAATTTCTAATCATAAATTCTGTGTGTGTGTGTGTGTGTGTGTGTGTTGCTGGGGATTGTATATAGGGCTTTGACACACTAGGCAAGTACCCTACCAATGAGCTATACCCCCAGCCCAAACTATTAATTATTATTGTTTTGTTTCTAGAGCTATACAGTAAGTCATATTCCTTATGTGCACCAGAATTCAATAATTTCAGAGTCTGAGTTTGTGTGTTTGTAACACTTTTATCATTCAGTTTGCTGATATTGCTGAAAAAAAAATTTTTTCCCCTTTGAAACTTGAACCTAGGGGCACTTAACCACTGAGTCACATCTTCAGCTCTTTTTATTCTATTATTTTAAATTTTGGGACAGGATCTCACTAGGTTGCTTACAACCTTGCCAAATTGCTGAGGCTGGCTTTGAACCTGCGATCCTCCTGCCTCAGTTTCCTGAGCTTCTAGGATTACAGGTGTATGCCACCACATCTGGCTGAAAAATCTTTTAAAAGACAACTTTAGAATTGTAATGAAAGCCCCCTAAAATTGCAAGAGGGCAGAAAGTCTGTGTTCAAGCATCTAAATTCTGTGGCATATATAATTCTGATTGAATCTGTGGCTCATGGTTACTATGAGATCTCTTGTGTATGATGCCAGAATGTGTTGACTTTGGTTTCATTTAGATGTTCTCAATTACTCACTGAAGTATAAAACAACCTTCATGTCTAGAGGTGGTTTCTTGACCTTTTTTACTTGAGGACAGAGGAAATATGAGGTGTAACGGATTTGGGTGTAGCAGTGATGAATCTTGTATTCTATGGAGAAATTTGCTGGGTGCCTGTTTTTCAAGACATCTTTTCACATATCCTTGTGACTTCAGTTATGTGGAATGAATTACTGTTCTGTCTAGATTCCACTGGAAATGAGAGATTTAAGTACACCTCGTATACCTGTCAATTGCAGTTCTTGGTTGCTGGAAGAGATGCTATTCTTTTTTTTTTTTTGGTGAGGGAGCAGGTACTGGGGACTCAGGGGCACTCGATCACCGAGCCACATCTCCAGCCCTATTTTGTATTTTATTTAGAAACAGGGTTGCTTAGTGCCTCACTTTTGCTGAGATTGGCTTCTTTGAACTCGTGATCCTCCTGTCTCAGCCTCCTGATCCGCTGGGATTATAGGCGGGTGCCACTGTACCTGGTGAGATGCTATTCTTTAAGGAATAAGAACAGAGGCAAAGGTCTTTCCTGTGATCCTCACAGTCTGAGACAGAGGGGTTCAGTGACTTCCCTGGGCAGCACAGCCAGGTGATGACATAGACGGCCTGCTTGCTACTTGTTCCAAGTCAGCGATTCCACATTCTAGAAATGTCCTGTTAAGAGCAAGTTTCAGAAGACCTGAATCATTGCTTTTTTTTCCAATTACACATTGCTTTTTTTAATAGCATAGAAAAGCAGCCGGACACAGTGGCATATACCTATAATTTCAGCAGCTCACAATGTTGAGGAAGGAGGATTGCAAGTTCAGAGCCAGCCTCAGCAACTTAATGAGGCCCTAAGCAACTTAGCAAGACCATATCTCAAAATAAAAAGGGGCTAGAGATATGGCTCAGTGGTTAAGTGTCCCTGGGTTCAACCCTGGTACCAAAAAAAAGCACAGAAAAACAAAAGTTAAACTCACGCAACTAGATCACAACAGCGCTTTAAAAAAAAAAAAAAATTTTAGATGTTGATAGACCTTTATTTTATTCATTTATTTATATGTGGTGCTGAGAATCAAACCCAGTGCCTCACACATGCTAGGCAAGCATTCTACCACTGAGTCACAACCCCAGCCCCTCACAACAGTTTTTTTAACCGAAGAAAGTAATGGGTGCAGGTTTGTTTTGAAGGGCATTTAAATTAATAATTGTGAAAATAAGTATTTTCTTTAAAAGAGTGGCAGCTTATGAGTACCTTCTTATGTGATTCTCAGCTTGAAGAAGAGAAAAGGAGACAGAAGATTGAAATGTGGGACAGCATGCAAGAAGGCAAAAGTTACAAAAGAAATGCAAGAAAGCCTCAGGTAACTGTAGACTTGGCCTGCCGTTTTCAAGCAGATGAAGATTTTTTCAAGTAGAATGTTGAATTTTTTTCTTTGTGATGCTAGGGATTGAACCCAGGGTCTTACATGTGCTAGGCAAGCACTCTACCACTGAGCCCTAGCCCCAGTAGAAGGTTTTAAATTATTCTTAAGCCTGTGTGTGTTCAAACAGGAGGAAGAGAATCCTGGGCCTTCTACTTCATCTGTCGTCCCAAAACGGAAGTCTGATAAAAAGCCTTTGCGGGGAGGTGGTAAGCATCAAATGATGGATTTTTAGCACTTACAGGGTGTACTTAACCTTTTAAAAGTAAGATTCTCTTTGTTTTAGTGTCCATAAATTGACACTAATTCTAAGCTAGGACTGTGAAGATTAAATAAAGGAAACAGATGCAAAATGTCACATAGGTCCTAAGTAAGTAGAATTATACTTGGGATCACTACAGCTCTATAAGACAAGAGGTAAGCAGGATGGGGAACATTCTTCCCACCTGGCAGAAGAATGTCAAGGGGCTAAAACATAGTGGTTGAGTCTTGGTAGCCAGTTTTGCCTTATTTCTTATAAGTAACTTTTTCTCAAGGAGATATGAACAGATGTTTGTTCAGAGGTTTTTTTTTTCTGTGCGTAGAATAACCAAGACACTCCAGTAAATAGCCATCTGTGGACCATCAAGAACCATTGTGTCCTTGAGAAATTTCAAATATACTTAGGAAGATGGAATTCATACTTAAATGGAAATCAATAATATACTGTGATTCTGGCTGGGAATTCCCAGTTAATTCTGAGGAAGGAGAGAGTAGAGATACTAGAATACTTAGTAGGCACCAGTTTTAGGCTAAAGACGTCCAAGAGGGAAGAAGGGCACAACTGGGGCCTGTTTGGCATCTTTGAGGACCAGGGAGGAGACAAGGATGTGGACTCTAGGTAGCATGGCAACAAACTTGCTAAAAGGCTGAGCTCTAATCCCCTCTGTGTCAGGAACCCAAAGCCAACTTGCTGGAGTGGTACAGCTGAATAGAAAATGTTATTTTAAAACTTTCCATTGCTGGAAGCCTATTTTCAGAGTTCCTAGGTGTGGTGTAGGAGAAGAATAGGAATTGTAGAAGATGTAATAAATGACCTGCTTGTGTACGTGGGCACTTTTTGTTATCCCAAAGTTCTGAATCTAGGACGTTTGACCAACCTGGTTTTACAAAAAAGGAAACAGGCATGGTATTTATTTCCCAAAGTTTCCACAGCAAGTAAGGAACAAAACCAACTCATTCGTGGTTTGGTTGGCTCTAGAGCCAGAACTCTCAACCCAGTCATCAGTTGTCTGCTGACTTTGGGAAGCTAGTCAGAGAAGAAGAGAGGAAGGAATGATGTATGCAACCCAGTTCTGACTGGTAGAAGTTCCATTATAGAATTTCTCCCAAGTTCCAAATGGCAAGTTCCATTATGTATTGATTCTTCTATTTTTTTATTTTTTATTTTTATTTATTTATATATTTTTTTGGAACCAGGGATTGAACTCAGGGACACTCAGCCACTGAGCCACATCCCCAGCCCTATTTTGTATTTTATTTAGAGACAGGGTCTCACTGAGTTGCTTAGGGCTTCGCTAAGTTGCTGAGGCTGACTTTGAACTCGTGATCCTCCTGACTCAGCCTCCCAAGTCGCTTGGATTACAGGCGTGCCCCACTGCGCCCGGCCTATTTTTTTATTTTTTGTGGTACTAGGAATTGAACCCAGGAGTGCTACCACTGAGCTACATCCCCAGCCCGTTTGGTGGGGGGTGGGTGGTGGTTAGGGGGAACCAAGGATTGAACTCAGGGGCATTTGACCACTGAGCCACATCCCCAGCCCTATTTTTGTATTTTATTTAGAGACAGGGTCTCATTGAATTGTGCCTCACTTTTGCTGAGGCTAGCTTTGAATTCATGATCTTCCTGCCTTAGCCTCTCAAGCTGCTGGGATTACAGACATGTGCCACTGCGCCCAGCATCCCCGGCCCTTTTTAATTTTTGATTTTTGATTTTGAAGCTGGGCCTCACTTAAGTTGCTGAGTCTGACCTCAAACCTGCAGTCCTCCTGCCTGAGCCTCCCAAATGTCTGGGATGACAGGCTTATTCCAGTGTTCTTGGCTTAAATTTATTTTCTCTTGTTCATTAATTTTTTTTAATGTGGTGCTGAGGATCTGAATTCAGTGCCTCACATGTGTTAGGCAAGCATTACCACTGAGCTACAACCCCAGCCCTTTAAATTTATTTTCTATATCTTGAACTACTCTTGAATGTATACTTTTAATTAAGCATGCAGTTGGAGCCTTCATATATTTAAGGTCAGGCCATCCTGAAGGAGTGGGTTGTTCTGCTTTGGCTTTTGTTTTTGTTTCTTTCTTCCATTTTGTTTTGGGGACTTAGGATCTAGAGACTGACTTGCTGCTTTTTTCCCCTTCCAAAAAGTCAATTCAAATTGCAGTCACAGTGTAAAACATTTTTTAATATGGTAATTAAAATGTTTTGAAGATATCCATGAGCTTTGCAGTAGCTTTGCAGTGTTTTGCATGCGAGGCTCACATTTGCATTTTTGATATAAAGTGTTCCCAGATTTTCAGCCATCAATAGTGTTCTGCTTCCTTTCTCTCATTCCAGGTTATAATCCTCTGACTGGAGAAGGAGGTGGAACCTGTTCCTGGAGGCCTGGACGCAGGGGCCCATCATCTGGTGGATGAAACTAAGATTCTTGTTAGTGTCATTTTTGACATTAGCAAGATAATCCCTCAGCCCTTGATTCAATTGCCTTACGCACACTTTTCACAGTGACTGGCCCAGGGGAGGTGTGGTTTATTTCTGTTCTTAACTATGCCTGCATATTTAAGGGCTTCAGTCAGCATGGGATGTAGACATTGCCACTAGGTTATACTCCACTGAAAGACAGTCATTGCAGTTGTTGATTTCATGATTAATTGCTAGTTGGTAGATAGAAGGCCTCTAGCTGAATAACAATCTTTGTGAAAGAGGCCCAGTAATGATCTTTTATGTTAGAAGTCCTTCCTAATTAAGGACAGTCTCTGTGACAGGTTGCGTTGAATGATGTCTTCCTTATAAATGGTGAGCCCACCAGTGAGGATAACTGATGCAGACGGTTGATGGGGTTTGTTTCTGTATATTTATTTTTATGTACAGAACTTTGTAAAAAAGAAAAGAAAGAAATTGTAAATATTTAAAAAAATGAATGGCATTTTTAGCATCTTTATTAAATTTAAGGAAATTTCTTTATGAGCTTGAATTTGTCCATCAGACATTAAGCAGCTTCTTAACATTCACAAACTCCTAATGTTTGTACTTCTCCACTTACTGTTCCTTACCAGAAATGAGAATCACAAATGGCAGACAGCTGCAGCAGTTTTGAAAGTTGGCAAATTCTATTGGGTTCATCTTCAAAATCAGGCTCTTGCAGTTTGATTACCAAATTGATAGGATAAAGAAAGACCTTGATTCAAGATAACTTGTAACTGGGCTGGGGATGTAGATCAGTTGTAGAGTGCTTGCCTTGCATCTCGCATGCATAAGGCCCTGGGTTCAATCCCCAGCACCACAAAAAAAAAAAAAAGAATTTATAAGCTGACCAGTTTCCTAAGAGCCCCATGGATCATTCCCAGTTTGCCATGACTTATTGATTATGTTCTTGTGAGAGCCCTTTTTAGGGATTTTCTAAAAGGGCCAGATAGTAGTAAATAGTTTAGACTTCATTGACCACATAGGGTCTCCATTATATAGTCTTTGGGTTTTATGGTTTTTTTAAGTGTTTTTTGTTGTTGTTTGTTTGTTTTAAGATTCATAGCTCATGGATTGGATTTGGTCTGTATGCTATAGGTTATGGAGAGGTTATCATGGTAAGGAACCTCCTGTAGAGGTTGTCATTGGAAGAAACAAAATTAAACTTGAGGGCTGGGTGTGGTGGTACATTGCTATGCTTGTGCTCTATGACTCCGGAAGCCAAGGCTGGAGGATTGCAAGTTTGAGGTCAGCCTCAGTAACTTAGGGAGACCCTGTCTCTAAGAACGGACTGGGGATATAGTTCAGTGACAAAACACCCCCAGATTCAATCCCCAGTACCCCTCACCCCCCCACCCCCCAAAAAAACAATTTAAACTACAGAAGAGTGCTAATTGGCTAGAAAAGTATTAAGAAATGGTCTCATAAATTAGTCAACATTTATTGAGTGTCTGATCCAGGTAGAATATTCTGGGATTCTCTCCCCTGGCATATAAAAGGAAAAAACAAACAAACAAACAAAAGTTTTTTGGTCATATACGACTTAAAATGTCTTGGGAAGAGCTGCAGGGAAAAGTTGAGGGAAGTAGAAATAGAGTACTTAAAGATCAGTGTTGTTACAAACAAATAGGTTGACATGAAGAGTAGGACTGGAGAGATTTGAGTTCCATTAAGTGACTCTCAGTTACACATTTTAAAAGTTGAGCGATGCAGGCCAGGGTTTTGTACATAGCAGATCAGCTCTCTGGCTGCAATCTAGTTAAAGTCAGCTCTTGACACGACAGTTTGTAATTAATAGGAACAAACTACATAAGAGAAATAGCAGGATTTACAGGGGAAGTAGTAGAAAGTTTTGTTTTTTTCTTCCATAAATTTAAAAATTATCAAATCGTGAGCATGTGGCAAGAAGCAGTGCTTACATTTTGAATGTCCCCCTTTCATCTAGCTCTTCTGGTGGTGGTAGTAGAGGGTTGGTGTCATGGAGAATTGATAAGCAGGTACAGATATTATCTGTGTATAGTAAAACTATTATCTATTGGAATGCTAGTTATGTATGGTAGTATTTGAAGAGCATTTACCATGTGGTAGTTACATACCTATATATTAGTCCTCACTCTAGTCCTGTGAAGTAGGTGTTGTTAATAACTTTGATTTTCAGTAGCTGAAATTTAGAGGAGTGAAGTAAGCAACTAAGGCCCTAATCATTGAAGTTCACTTTGTCACTGTATTCCTGTCTGTCAAGGGCCTTAGGTAATCAAGGTGTGGGAAACTCAATCTAGTTAATGAAACAAGTGCATATGGAAGTTGTGTTGCAAGTCTAATGCAGTCATCATTTCAGAGGGTTGGACTGAGATTGCCAGAGAACATTGTCTTGCTGAGTGTGGTGACACACACCTGTAATCCCAGTAACAAGGCAAGAGGATCACAAGCTTAAGACCAGTTTCAGCAATTTAGTGAGACCTTAAGCAACTTTTTTTTTTTTTTTTTTTTTTTTTTGAACCAGGGATTGAACTCAGGTACACTTGGCCACTGAGCCACATCCCAGCCCTATTTTATATTTTATTTAGAGACAGGGTTTCACTGAGTTGCTTAGGGCCTTGCTAAGTTGCTGAGGCTGGCTCTGAACTTGCGATCCTCCTGACTCAGCCTCCCGAGTCGCTTGGATTACAGGCGTGCGCCACCCCGCCCGGCTGACCTTAAGCAACTTTGAGGGTCCCTGTCTCAAAATAAAAAGGACTGGGGATGTAACTCAGTGGTAAAGCACCTCTAGGTTCTGTCCCCACTACCAAAAATAAAGGTCCCTCCCCAAGCCCCAGAAAGAATGAGAAATTGGGAGTAAAAGTATAAAGGCCAAAACCTGAGACCTCTGGGGAAGAAAAGACTTGACCAGCACCATGAAAACTGTTTCACACTCACACCGTATACTCTGCCATGTCCATCTGTGGAGAAGCTATAGCAGAGATGGCAACACGTCCTAGCACAGAATGCTAGGAATTTGAAACTGAAATGATAGACATTTGGGAGCTCTTAATTATTAATGGGTATTTTGGGGGGAGGGGAGGGGACGACAGGGACACTTGCTAAAGCCTTGTTTTCACATGACCATGTGTACCCCAGGATATAACTACTGAGAAGTATGTTGAGGGCTGCAAACACTGAACACTAGATTCCCCTGATTTGTGCTTGTTACAGGCTAAATGGTTGTGCTGCCCATACTCTTATGTTATGTTGAAATCCTGAGTTCCCAAGGCACTGAGGCAGAGCATTTGTGTGGTGATCAGATTGTGATGGTAGAGCCCTCATGAATGGGAATTAGTGCCCCTACAAGAGACCCCAGAATTTTCTTTGCTATGTGAGGAGGGTCAGAAGAAAGTTGACTCTGCAACCTGGAAGAGCCTTACCATGCCAGCACCTAGATCTTGGACTTCCTGCCTCTAGAACCATGAGAAACTGTTTTATAAGCCACCCTGCCCATGGTACTTCCTGGCAACAGCTAAGACAGTGATTATTTCATCTCTGTATTCCTTTCTAACATTTCCAACTCCTACATAAAAGTGCAATCTATGGCTACAGAATTCACATTGTTAGGTCCTCCTAAATCAGACTACCCTTTTTTTTTTTTTTTTTTTTTTTTAAACGGGATTGAACCCAGAGGCACTTACCACTGTGTTACAGTCCTTTTTATTTTAAGGACAGCTAGGTCACATAGTTGCTGAGGCTGGCCTCAAACTTGTGATCCTCCTGCCTTAGCTTCCTGAGCTGCTGGGATTATAGGCATGTGCCGCCACACCTGGTGTCATTCATTTGTCACCATGCAATGCTTGTCATCACTATGCTTATGCTATTTACAACATCTCCAGGCCTGCTTGGAGTCTTATTTCCCAGAACACATCTCTCCTGCCACTGTTTTTGAGATGGAGCATTTGAATTGGGTTATGATACAATGACATTTCATCTCAAGCCATGAATGTCCACCTGCATAATCTAGTAGAGGCATTTGTATACTTGAATCCACATCACCACTTATGTCAAGTGGCATTAGAGGGGTGGTTATCTTCTTGCCTGTTCTAATTCCATGAGATAGGATACTTAAAGGTACAGCTTGTACTAGGTACCTACAATGCATCTGCAGGTCAGCAAAACTTTTGTCTTGGGAGCAGGGGAAGATATAAGGAAGTGTGATGGTTCTACCACAGAGGGAGGAAGCTGAGCAGCACACAGCAGTTATCTCCTCCTGGTCTGTGGGCTTCCTGAAGATGCCAAGCATTGGAGCTAGAAGGGGCGGAGGTGAGGGGTGTCCCTTCAACCCCTGAATAAGATTGAACATAGGTAGAAAAAGACAATAGGTCTAAAGACAGAGCTCTGAAGCACATTGGTGGTTAGAGGTTAGGAATGTCAGAAAAAAAGAAGACTAAGGAATGGCCAGAAAGGTAGGGGGAAAAAACAGGCAAGCTGGGAGAACCAAAGCCAGGTGAATAGTGTTTTTAAGAGTGCACTGCATTGGGGATGTAGTTCAGTGGTAGAGTGATTACCTAGTTTATTCTTGCTTTCCTTGTTTTGATCCCTAGCATTGAGAAAAAGAGTGCTTAATTCTTAAAATTATTGAAAAGGATAACTTCAGATGAGAATTAAGCCCATCAGACTTGCCATTACACGTGACCTTCAGAACAATTTTAGCAGAATAGATTTAACAAATGGACAAAAAGATGGGAGAGACTACAGAAAACTTTTTTCAAAACTGAACACAGAGAAGAGAGGTGTGGTCAGTCATTTGAGTAAAATCTAGTGTAACGCTATAGAAGAGAAGGGAATGTTACAAGGAGGAGCATGTATAACATGTGTCCAGTGCTATTGAGTGAAATGAAACCAAATGTCCCTAAAGTCTGAAATGTATGGGCCCAGGAAGTGCATCTTCAGTGCACTTAGAGGGTAGGGCAAGGAACAGACACAAAGAGACCTCTGATCCAGAGGGAACCAAGGTTTTCTTTGATGTGGCCTTGCTCTTTAAGAAAAACTTAGCAATGCTGTTTAAACATTTGATGAGGAAGAACCAGCAGAGATGGCAGGATAGAGAGAGAAAGGGACAGCAAAGAGTCCCTGAGTCTCAAATCATTTGGACAAGGACAATGCCAATGTACCCAAAAGTTTCCACTGAAGATTTGTGTTCTTTGCCCAACAATTTTTTTAAATTAATTTAATTTTTATTTTTACAGACTGCATTTTGATTCATTGTACACAAAGGGGGTACAACTTTTCGTTTCTATGGTTGTACATGATGTAGATTCACACCATTCGTGTAATCATACATGTACAGAGGGTAATGACGTCTGTCTCATTCCGTCATCTTTCATATCCCCGCTCTCTCCTCCCTCTCATTTCCCTACATAATCTGAAGTTTCTCCATTCTTCTCTTACTCCCCACCCCAATTATGTATCATCATCCACAATGCTGCTCCATGATTAGGACAGAGGGGGTATGCATCCAATATTTAAAACTTAAGAGCTCTGGGTCAGGCATGGTGGCACATGCCTGTAATCCCAGCATCTCAGGAGAATCGCCAGTTTGAGGCCAGCCTGGGCAACCTTAGTGAGACTCTGTCCCAGAAAACAAAAAGGGATGGAGGTGTGGCTTGGTGGTGGAGAGCTCCTGGGTTCAATCCCCCCCCAAACACACAAACTAATAATTAAGAGCTTCCAAACGTCTATCACTTCTGTTCCAGGGGCCTTGGGGCGGCTACTGCTGTGGCTATTGCTGCCTCTGTGACAGTCACTCCTCTGATCACTGTCACTGTGACCACAACCACCAACACTTCTGCTTTCTGACAGCTGCTATAGCTTCCCCTGCTGTTATCACTGCTGCTGCCGCCACCCTCACCGCAGCGACAACTCCCACCACTCCTGGGGCTGTCCTAACCACTGCAGCGGGACCCGGAGGTTTGCCAGGGTAGAGGCAGTGAGCACCTCCACCATCTCCTGACAGCTGAGGCCTCCAGCTAAGCTCTCAGGACAGTGCTGAAGTTCTGTGGCTGACTGCTGCAGATGGCCTGCCCATTTTGCCTACGTAAGCTTCACTACTCATGTCCTCAGACACCCAGTTCCAGAACACTGCTGCCTCCCTTGTGCTGCAGAATAAACCCCAGTAAAATCTCATTCAGGCCAGGCGCAGTGGTGTGGCACATGCCTATATTCCCAGCAGCTCCAGAGGCTGAGACAGCAGGAGGATGGAGAGTTCTAAAGCCAGCCTCAGCGATGGCAAGGCACTAAGCAACTCAGTGAGACCCTGTCTCTAAATGAAATACAAAATAGGGTTGAGGATGTGGCTCAGTGGTCAAGTGCCCTTGAGTTCAATCCCCAGTACCCAAAACAAACAAAAAAACTCACCTCATTCAGATGGTATTGCTTTGCCTTCATGTGGTCTCTGCTTTGAATTGAGCAGAGCCCTCGGTAGACCTCGTAACACTAAGAACCGAGAGTTTGTAACACCAAATGAGCTGTATTTTGCCTTTTCATAATTTCTACCTGAATTGAGCAAAAAGAACCCAGTGACCTCTGATTTGGAAGATGTATCCATTTGCTTTTTTAGCATCCCAAAACACTGAATGATTTAAAACAACCTTTTATCCCTAAAATTCGGCTGGGCATGGCTATATTGATTTTGGCTGCACTCACTCATGTGTCTGTGGTCAGCTGATGGCTCAGCTAGAAATTGGCCAGGCTCAGTGACCTCCTTCATGTCTGGAAGTTGGCTGGCTGTCAGTTGGGCAACAGGTGACTGGCCTGTGTGTTTCTCAATCAACATCAGGCCAACTTGGGGCGCATTCACATGGCAGTTCAATTCCAAGGACAGTGTGTCAAAGCTTTTCAGGTTAACTTGCTTCACATTTTGCTACCATCCCATTGACTAAAGCAATTTATAAGGCTACTCCCAATGCAAAAGCCAGAGGAATATTCCCAGCACTCAATGGGAGAAGCTATAAAGTCACATTGCAAGGGAATAGATGTTGGAAGGCGAAGCAATTGGCCATTTGCAGTTGAGTTTAGTGTAAAGTCTCAGGTGTTGTTGGGTGAACTCATGCAGCCTCAGCGCACATCTTGCAGCCTGAATTCTTTCCCTAGCTGGATCAAATTTGTCCCCACTTGATCTTTATTTTTTTAGTTGTAGATGAACACAATACCTTTATTTTATTTTATGTGGTGCTGAGGATCAAATCCAGTGCCTCACATGTGCGAGGCAAGAGCTCTACCACTGAGCCACCATCCCAGTGCTCCCAAGATTTATAATCAAGGGAATTGTGTAGCACTTGTGATATTCATGCTCTGACGGATATACTACATCCTGACCGCCAAAGAGCTTAAGAAATGGCCTGCATCGGTCAGGGTACCACCAGGAAATACTCATACTGGGTAACTGCAGAGCATGTTACAAAGAAGCTATTTGCTAACATGCAGACAAGACTTAGGCATGGTACAATACTAGGAGAAGCATTAATGCCTCAAAAACCTGAGAAGTGACTAGAACCTGGAGAACCGTGTGTGTGGAAAAGGCTGCCTGAAAGAGGTAAGTCTTCAGTACAGTCAGCCAGCTTGCAGTGACCCAGCTAAAAGGATCAGAATATTCTGACCTCTCACCCTCCAGTCCTTTGTCAATACCTCCTATTTGAATCCAGCTGAAAGCTGGCGTTCCTGGGTAGTGTGCTAATCTCTGCTAAACTGGCACCTGGTAATAGTTGCATTGTGTCCTCTCACCCCATGAACATGTTGAAGTTCTAACTCCCATGGAGTACCTGTGAATACGCCTTTATTTAGAAATAGGGTCTTAGCAGATGTAATCAAGTTCAGATGATGTCAGTCGAATTAGGGTGGGTCCTAATCGGTTGTGATCAGTGTATTGGTCAGCTAGGTCTGCCTTAATAAAACACCACAGACTGGGTGGCTTCAACAACACAAGTTTACTCTTTCACAGTTATGCAGGTTGGAAGTCTGATGGTGCTTACAGAGTTGGTGTCTTCTGGGACTTCCTTTGCTTATAGATGACCACTTCTTGTCACTTCATGTGGTCTTGTCTCTGTACCTTCTTGTCTCTCCTGTGTGTCCTAAAGGGACCTGTCAGACTGGGTTAGGATCCGCCCTATTGGCCCCATCTTAACTGAATTCTTTGAAAACCCCATTGCCAAATAGTCCACATTCTAGATTCTGGGCATTAAGGCTTCAACATATGAATTGGGGTGGGGTGGGGTGAAAGCAATTCAGTCCATAACAGTTGTCCTTATAACAGGAGGAGAAGAGACATAGACACTGAGAAAAGGCCACGTGAAGACAGGCTGACTGGAGGAATGCAGCCCACAAGCTAAGAAGCCCCTGGGCCTACCATAATCTGGAAAAGGC
>JAJEJO010002263.1:377325-446502 GCA_020662805.1 Glaucomys volans | reverse complement strand
AATAATAAATTCATTGGATTATGCATAATCAATGAATTTCAACAAGTTTTTGTATTCTCTCTCTTTTGATGCTCAGAATGTCCTCTTCCATCCACTGGGAGCTCCTTTATACTGATCTGTCTCTTTAGATTTTAATAGCTTTCTTGATTTCTGGTACAAGAAGATATTCCACGTTCTTTACAACCTGAAATCTGCCATTCTTCCAAAAGAAATGATGCATTAAAAATATAATATAAGCCAGATGTGGTGGTGCATGCCTATAATCCCAGATACTTGGGAGGCTCAGCCAGGAGGATCAAAAGTTTTGAGGTCAGCAGCAACTTAGCAAGATCCTGTCTTAAAATATAGAAAGGTCTATAGCTCAGTGATAAGAGTGTCCCTGGTTTCAATCCTCAGTACCACACAAAAAGAGTACAATATGATGCTAAAGGTGCTTATTACTACAAGACTGTCATTATCTGTGGGTTTTTTCAAGTGACAAAAGAAGAAAATTCTTCTTTTTAAAAAAATAAATGTAACACTTTCCTTGTGCAGACATAGCATTTTTATTGGTGCATATTAATTGTATAGAATAGAGGGTTTCATTGTGGGCATATTTGTACATTCATAAAACATGATTAATTTCACTCCCCAATACTTCCCTTGACTCTTATCTTCTCCTTCCCCTGATTCCCTTCCTCTGATGGTCTCTCTTCTACATTCATGATGTTGTTTCCTCTGCCCCCAACTTCTACATATGAGAGAAAACATATGATACTGGTTTTTATGAGCTTGACTTATTTGGCTTAACATGATGGTTTCCAGTTCCACTCATTTTTCTGCACATAGCATAATTGTATTCTTCTTTATGGCTGAATAATACTCCATTATGTATCTATACCACATTTTCTTTATCCATTCATGTGTTGTCAGACACCTAGTCTGATTCCATAAGCTGGCTATTATGAGTTGTGTCATAGTAAACATGAATAAGTATCAGGACAATAATCAGGACACCCCTTCTGCATACCAAATAAAGAATAATCTGGTCCAAAACGTCAATAATACTTAGGTCAAGAAACCCTGCTGAGGGACTGGGGCTGAGGCTCAGTGGTAGAGGGCTTGCCTAGAATGTGAGAGGCACTGGGTTCAATCCTCAGCACCACATAAATAAAATAAAATAAAATAAAGTTACTAAAAAGAAGGAAAATCTGCTGTATTCCTACTTTATACATACATTCATAGACATCCTTAAAATAGCTATTATCAGTGGCAGAGGAAGGGCAGAATCACAGATTCTCCCCTCCACCCCACCTGTTCCTCCAACAGTCACTAGCAATTTCAAAATCTCTTTAATCATAAAGACTGGAAGGAATTATACATTTATCTGGAAGATTAAAGAACAAATACATTTTGACCTTCTAAATACCGATAATCATTAGGTATAATGCAATCTTTAAACTATGAGTATAAAAGAAAGTGCTGATTACTTAAATAGGACCAAAAGTTCCATGAATAATCAAAAACTTGGTTAACAGAGTATGACCAGAAAATAATGCACTTGGTTTCTGTGGAGAAAATAAAGTACATGCTGTGAATTGGTATTAAGGAAATTGCATGAAAAGTTGCTCTTAAGGTACCATGATGTGGAGAAACAGCCTCAAGTGCACAATATATCACATTCAGTCTTTTATCTTTCTTTGGATTTTCATGACTTCTTTCACCTTGGATAACCCAGAAGCGCAGGCCTTGGAACGTTTTGAAATAGTACGATATCTCACTCACCACATTCATTTTCATCTAGCAGCAGACTTGAATTTTATTGCCAGGAGTTTATCTCTTTCACAGGAATTATATTCAAACTTCAGCATACTTCACTTATTTCGAGGGCAGAGACTGTCTTTGATATCTTTAAGTATAATCCACTTTAAATAAACTGTACCCCTAAAAAGTTATACCTAAATTAATTTTTTGTATATTTGAATCACAAGCGAAATTTGTCATTCAAAAGGGCTCAAGTTAAACCTTTTTTTTAGAGAAAAAAAATCTTGTTTTACAAACTGAACAATTTCTATTTAATTCGCCCTTTTTCAAAGTTATGATTTTTATATGTAGCCCAAAAGTCTAATCCAATATTATGCATGATGCAAATTTTAAAAATACCAACCATGAATTTGGAAGGATTTTTAAAGCTGAAGAGAATTTTAGAAGCTATTTGTAAGAGTGAAAAACTAGATAATGCATCCTTTATTAACAAGGGTTCTGGGTGATGAGGAAGGGGGTAAAATGCTAAACATACTGAAGAGAATAATAGGCAGCACTACTAAAACAATATTCACATTGACAATTTCCCTTCCCAATGATGAGAAAAAAATGGATTGCAGTCAATTACTTAAGAGTAAGGTTATCGTTAAGAGTATGTATTAAAAAACCAGATTGGGTTCATGTTCTGCCTAGTGTGGCTGTACGAAACAACACGATTTGGCTGTGCCTCCTCATCTAAAACGCGAAGAATACTATTATCTACCTAATGAGGCTGTTTTTGAGAACTGAATGTGCTGATACGTGAAAAGCTCTCTGTCCAGTGATAAGAGTTTTGAATCCTGGATGGACAGTGGCGTTCCAAGGCCAGGAATAAAGAGGAAAATGAGAGGTGAAAGACGGGAGAAGGCAAAGTTTCATTCCAACCTCTCTGCGCCCGTGTCTTAGAAGGAGGCACAGCTGATTCTGCCTGGACTGCACATCAGCGGAAACCGAGGCTGAGATGAGGCCGGTGATTCGAACAACTCTCAGAGGACGTCCCCAGGGACAAGGTCCCCTTTCCGCTGCGCTACGTCCCTTTCAGTCTGGTTGGGCGTTGAGGACACGCGGGCGGAGCCCTACGGCCGGATTCGGCCTTCCACCAGAGAGCCGTGGCCCAAAGTGCAGGCATTCAGGCAGCCTGAGGGGCCGCCCTTATCCCGGTTCACTGCCACTACCGGGGGCTGGCGGCGGACAGCAACGAACGACTTCGGGAGGAGCCCGCGCCTTCACTTGACAGACACCCCGACTTTTGTTCGTGACAAACATGCATGCCCACTCAGTGCAGAGCTCCGGAACGCCCTGATAAATCCCGACTGGACCCAGACTCTAGGCGCCCAGGGACCACTCCGCGAACCATCCCTGCCACGGTCGACCTTCTTAAGCCAAAAACAGCAGAGGTTTTTATTCCAATCGTGGCCTTCCAGGACTCGCTTCCAAAGCTCCGCCCCTTTGGGGCGTTCTCGGCCGCGCCGTAAAGTAGGGGCATTCTTTGCCCTTCTGGAGCCCGCCTCCATTTTTACGGCAGGTCGCATTCCACGCCTCCAACATGGCGTCCCCCATATAGACTGGTTGTAGTTTCTGCTCCAGGTAATTGAGGCTGCTGTCTGTCCTCCTCGGGTTACAGAAAGCAGCAAAGTTCGTTTCTGATCACGGCTCTAGGAAGCCACCCTCCTTTAAGAAACGGGAGTCACCGCTTTCTTTAAGTTCCTGGAAGTTCCTCCTCAGCCCCTGGTTTTGTTCCCCCGTCACCTCCGGACACCCCCAGCTCCCTGACCCTCCCGGACTGAAACCATGAGCCTTCAACGAATGTTGTTGCGCTTGCCGGGTTATCTGGGGGCCTTGGGCCCCCCACGTCGCCTGTGGCTGTCCCCGTCCCTCAACACTATTTCCCCGGTGGGACCCTGGCGTGGTCAGTCCTCCAGGTCCCCAGCCCACTGGAACCAGGTGGTGTCAGAGGCTGAGAAGATCGTAGGCTATCCGACATCCTTCATGAGCCTCCGCTGCCTGCTGAGCGACGAGCTCAGCAACATCGCAATGCAGGTGCGGAAGCTGGTGGGAACTCAGCACCCGCTGCTTACCACTGCCAGGTGAGCGACCCCCAGTCCCGCTGACCCGCGCGTACCCATTCAAGGCCAGCACACCTTTCCTTTCTCGCTGAGGCTGCTTCCTGCCAGTCTTTTTATCTTTCTCTTCTCTCGGCCCTTCTAAACATTATTTATTGTCTTAAAAAAAATTGTTGTCTTCTTGTCCAACTTGAACATTCTTTCTCCACTAACCCAGCCTAGTAGATAAGTAGTTTTCTTATGAGAAACTCTTGTATGTTTTTCGTGATTTTGCTTTTTAATTGTTGGAGAAGATGCTGTAGTGATTTGTGGAGAAATTGAGCAGGCATGTAGATGAGTCACTTTCTGGAAATGGCCTTTTAAAAGTAGGATAGATTGATTTTCAGTTCCGCACTCTTCTTTGGGTCACCCCCGGAAAGAGTGGGGAGGGAGAGAGACTGGAAATAGACATTTGTGTCCCGACTTGAAGTAGACATTTATTCAGTCTTTAGTAGTCATACTTAAAGTTGTTGATGGACCTTTATTTTATTTATTTATATGCGCTACTGAGAATGGAACCCAGTGCCTCATACAAGCTAGGCAAGCACTCTACCACCGAGCCACAGCCCCAACCCCGTCACTAGGTTTTTTAAAAATGTTTTTTTCCACTTAAAAAACAGCTCACACCTGTGTGTATGTATGTGTATGTTGCTGGTGATCACACATAAGTGCTGTACTGCTGAGGTACACCCCTAGCCCAGCAACCCACATCTTTTGATTTGTAGTTAATTTCAAATGTAGGGAAAAGTTGCAAGAATGAAAATAGTACAGAGAACATACTTGCATAATCGTTTAGCAGATTCACCTACCATACACACACTACTTATGTGGATGTGTATATACATTTATTTTTTCTGAATCATTTGAGGTTAGATCGCATACATCATGTTCTTTACCCCTGAATACTCAACTGTTTCCTAAGCTTAGTAATATTCATTCATATAACTACAGTAGTTATGAACTTGGATGGGTATATTTAGTATTTATAAATACTTTTATTTAGTCTACTGTTTATATTCCAGTTTTGTTAATTGGCCTAATAATATTCCTTTAACATTCTTTATCCTCCAATACAGGATTCAGATTAGGCTCAAGTATTGCATTTAGTTGTGATGTATCTTTAGCGTCCTTCAGTTAGGAATATTTCCATAACCCTTCTTGGCTTTCATGACTAAAGCAGTGGTTCTCAATTTATCTCCAGAGGGGACATTTGACAGTCTATGGAGAAATTTTTGGTTATCACAAATAGGGGCAAATAGAGTCTGGGGGTGTCACCCTAGAATACCAGCATAGCCCCCCCAATATATCCTTAGGTTAGTTTCTCCCAAATGGTAACATCTAGTGAAGCTGTAGTATAATACCACAAGCAGGATATTGACATTGATATAATCAAGATATAGAGTGATACAATTAAGATACATTTCATTACTATAAGAATCTCTCTTGTTGCTTTTTTAGCCACACCCACTTCCCTTGCCCATTTCCCTGCTTAATATTTTATGAGAAGCACCTGTCACTTTCTTACTATAAAAGTTTACAAATAGCAATAATAAAGTGATTATATTTGTTTTGGTACTGGGAATTGAACCCAGAATTGCTTAACCACTGAGCCACTTCCCCAGTCCTTTTTATATTTTGAGACAGGGTCTTAATAAGTTGCTTAGGGTCTCACTAAGTTGTTGAGGCTAACTTTGAACTTGTGATCCTCCTGCCTCAGCCTCCTGAGTTACTGGGATTATGGGCTGTGCCACTGCTCCTGGCTTCAAGTGATTGTATTTCTTTCTTTCTTTTCTTTTTTGGGGGTTACCAGGGGTTGAACTCAAGGGTACTCAACCACTGAGCCACATCGTCAGCCCTATTTTGCATTTTATTTAGAGGCATGGTCTCACTGAGTTGCTTAGCATCTTGCTTTTGCTGAGCCTCCTGCCTCAGCCTCCCAAACTGCTGGGATTTCAGGCATGTGCCACTGTGCCTGGCAAGTGATTGTATTTCTTAACATTGTTCCTAATTATCAGGAATGTTACCTTATGTTTGGGCTGAAACTTGTCTGGTAGCTGGAATGTTACTTCTCCAGAGATTCTAGGTCATAAACACTTGGAACACACATACACACAGATATATATCTGTACATATGGTTTAAAGCTTAATAATGAAACTAATGAGTCTACTATACTATTCAACGTAAGAACTATAACTTTGCCAATTCTGTTGAAGCTACATGTGTGTTTCCCAGTCTATCTCTCTGAACTCTACTGTTTTTTTCTTAACATTGCATAGGTGTTTCCCTAAACAATAGCTTATTTAATTTTACCCATTTTTCTTGAAATTTTCAAATATGTAGTTAATTACTTATGATTTTCTATGACTTTTAAATTCATTATTGTTTCTGAGACTCATTCATGTTGTATATTTAACTATGTTTCAGGAATTTTTCACTGGTGTGTGAATTCCGTGTGTGAATATACCAGTCTTCTTTTAAACAGCAGTTAAGTTGTTTGCATTTTTTTTGGTGTTATGAAAAATGCTGCTATGATTATGTTTGTATGTCTTGGTGTATATGTCTTGAGGGTATAGGTAGGAGTATAATTATGGGTGTGCACATGTTCATCTTTAGAAGATAACATCAAATTATTTTCTAAAGTGATTGTACCAATTTACATTCTCACAAGCAATGTCTGAGTTCATGTTACTCCATGTTCTTATGACTCTAGAATCATGGAGGTTTCTTAATTTTTGCTAATGGGGAAGAGAGTTTCTGTTTGTATGGTGGGAATGATAGTGTCAATGATGGGGTTTGTAATAGTATAATATATTGAGTATTGTAGTCCCTTTAATAAAGCATTGAAGTGAAATGGGAAGAGCTAAAAAAAATTTATTGATGTGTATTTTTGGAGAATTACAGTTCATTTACTTGTTGCCAAAGCATCAGATGAGGACTTGACGAAGATTCTTTCTGAGGACATTAGAGACATACCAGATGAAAGATGTGTCTAATGGCTTTGTAACTTCCCTGGTTGTAGTTTACCCTGCCTAATAGTTTCAAAGAGGAGCAAACTAAACAGCAAATTTTAACAAAGTTGTTATGGTAGCATATATGACTTGTTATTTTGTAAGAGAAGAAGGAGCTCGTCTGCATGTAATTTTATTATAGTTACTATGATAGTATGTTGCAAATTAAACAGTCTAAACTTATAGACAGTCAATGAAAAATCTTTTGGGGAGAAGACACCGTGCTCTCTCTCCCCTCCCCCACCCCCATACCATACTCAGTTTTAGCAAAGGAGGAGGGATTTGATGCATAGGTTAGGCAGGTTATGGCTATTGTAAATTAGAGCTAAAAACATGGATTAAACAGTTATTTCACATACTGTACACCATAATTTGTTGACATCTTGTCACCAAAACATTGATAATTAAGAGGAAAATGCTCTCAGCAAGGTAGCTAAAGGGCACAAATAAATACCCACTGTAGTTGATATAGTTAGGACCATAGGAAATTGGGCTGGTCAGTTCTTTAAAATTTTAATGTCCCGTTTTATATTCTGATTTTCTATTATTTGCTCAAATCAATATTCTAATCCTTTGTGCCATTTACTTTTTTAGCACATTTGAACTGTATATTTAGGGTGAGACATGTCTAATAGTCTTAACATTTAGATGAGTTGTAATAGTGTTGGCAAACAGCAGGAGATGAAAAGGAAATCACCATAATTCATTATTCACTACTTTCTATTCTTTACCTAAGCCACCCCATCAAGAACAGTGTTATGATTTAAATATGGTGTCCTCCAGAAGCTCATGTGTGAGACAATGCAAGAAGATCTGGAGGAAAAATGATTGGGTTGTATCCTTAACCCGATCAGTGAATTAATTCCTGATGGGATTAACTGAGTGGTAACTGGAAGCAGGTGGAGTGTGGCTGTTCATTGCAGGTGGAGCTGTGGGGTATATGTTTTGTATCTGGAGAGTGAAGTCTCTCTCTTTGCTTCCTGATCACCATGTGAGCTGCTTCCCTCTGCCACACTCTTCTACTATGATGTCCTGCTTCACCTTGAGCCCCAAGGAACGGAGACTGCTGTTTATGGACTAAGGCCTCTGAAACCATGAGCCCCCAAATAAACTTCTTCCCCTCTATAATTGTGCTGGTAGGGTCTTTAAGTCACAGCAGCAAAATAACTGACAAAAAGAAAAAAAAAAAAAAGAAGAACCTGGAAGTATATACTCTAATTCTGAAGTCAGTAAATTTAAAAATCTTGAGATTGGTGAACTAATAATCTTATTACTAGGAACAACAGAACAATTAGCTCTTATTTTTACCTTTGTTCTTCTAGATTTTCTAGGATCTCTCTGTTGTAATTTCCACTTAGATAAATAATCTTCAATTAATTGATTCAATGTTTATTGTAACTTATGTACATAAAACAGTCTGAAACAGGGGCCCTGTCCCTTGATGAATTGACATTCTATTGAACACGAAATATGTTTATAAATATGTAACAGAATGACAAAATGACATGTGACTAATGAGTGATTAGATATGACCTGGAATAGTAAAGAACCTTCCATGGAGAAATTGGGACTTCATTCAAGGATAGATGTATACAAATTACATAAGTAATATTTTAGGGTGTTGGTGGTATATTACATATTTTTTTCCCAAAGTTCTTTTTTTCTCAGACTCTCAGACCTTTATTAGGTATAGAGAGGACCTTAAAATAATAAGCAGTGAAGTAGAATAAACCAATGTAGAATAGCCAAAACAATGTTGAGGTGGGGATAAAGCAGGAGGAACCATTCTTCCTACTGCTCAGACTCGTTATATAGCTATATTTATCAAAACAGTGTGATGTTGGCAGAGGCATGGACAGATCAACAGATCAGAAAATCCAGAAATAGATCAACATGAATATGCCCAAATGATTCTTAAAAAGTACAAAAGCAATTCAGTGGAGGGAGGATCCTCTTTTTAACAAATGGTGTTGAAATAATTGGACATCATAGGAAAAAAGAAAAATAACCTCAACCTAAATCTCACACCATATATTTTCAAAAGTCAATATAGGGCTGGGTTGTAGCTTAGTGGTAGAGTACTTGCCTAGCATGTGTGAGACACTGATCCTCAGCATCATGTAAAATACATAAATAAATGAAATAAAAACATTGTGTCCATCTACAACTAGATATTCAAATGGAATATTTGATCCTCAGCACCATATAAAATAAACAAATAAATGAAATAAAGATATTGTGCCCATCTACAACCAAAATGAAATTAAAATTTTTAAAAAGTCAATATAAATTGATCATTGTGAAATCAATGTAAAATGGATATGCATAGGAAAAATAAAACTATAGAACTTTTGGAAGAAAATGTGAAAATCTTTAGAACTTAGGTCTAAGCAGTTCTTAGACATGGCACCAGAATATTCATAAAGGAAACAAATAATTGGACTTTATCACAATTAAAAATTTTGCTTTGGGAAAGATCCTGGGAAAAGAATGAAAAGATTAATCACAAACTGGGAGAAAATTTTTCCAAATCACATTTTTGAAGAAGGACTTATAGCCTTAATATGTAAAGAACTCTCTCAATAGTAAGAAAACAAACCGTACAATGGGAAAATGTACAAAAAGATGATCCTTTAAAGGTGGCAAGAATGCTTGTGGGAAAATGTTCAATATTATTAGTCATTAGGGAAATGCAAGTTAAAGTCATCATGAGACACCACCACTTACCATTTTTAGAATGACTAAAATAATAAGTGCTGACAATGTGAAGTCTTGGTGAAGATGCAGAGAAACTAATTTTATCATGCATTATTTTATAGGTAAAATGATGTAGCTATCTGGAAAACAGTTTAGAATGTCTTATAAAATTAAGCATACATTTAACATACATCCCGTACTCCTAAGCAAAAATGAAACTTATGTCTATATCAAAACCTATACCAGAATGTTTATAGCATCTTGTTTGTAATAATCCCAAATTGACCAACCCAAATGTCATTCAGTGGTGAATGGTTGAGCAAACTGTGGTACATAGATAATAATGAAATACTACTTGACAGTAAAAAGGAATGAGCTACTTGGATGAATCTCAAAGGAATTATGCTAAGTGAAAAAAGTCAATCTCATTCCTCAAAAAATTGAAAGTAGAATAACCATATGATCCAGCAATTCCACTTCTGGATATATATGCAAACGAATTGAAAGCAAAGTCTCATAGAAACTCTGTATATCTACGTTCATAGCAGCAGTATTCACAATAGCCGAAAGATAGAAGCAACCCAAGTGCCAATTAATGGATGACCAGATTAACAAAATGTGAGTATATACATATAATGGAATATTATTCAGCCATAAAAATAAAAGAAATTATGGCACATGTTATAACATGGATGAACTTCAAGGACATGCTAAGTGAAAATTATCCACTCATAAAAAATGTACCATGTGATTTCACTTATGTGAGTAGCCAAAGTAGTCAAATTCAGAGAAACAAGAGTGTAGAAACAGAAAGTTGCCAGGGACTGGAGGGAGGGGGAAATGGGGAGTAGTTGTTTGATGGGTGTAAAGTTTCAGTTTTGCAAGATGAAAAGTTCTGGAGATTGATTGCACAGCAATGTGAATTACTTAACACTTCTGTACTATATGCACTTAAAAATGGTTAAGATGGAAAATTTCATGTATGCATATTTTATCAGTTTTTTTAAGTCAGCTTCAAGAATGTATATATGTATATGATTTTGTTTATACAACATGTCATTTTCAAACCACCAAAATTGTAGAAATGGAGAAAATATTAGTGGTTTCTAGAGTCAGACAATGTAGGGAATAGGGTTGAACATAAATATAAAGAGGCGTATTGTGGTGATGGAGCAATTTGGAATCTTAGTGGTTACTTGAATCCAGACAAGATATGAAGTTGCATAGAACTATATGCACTTACAACAAAAAACCAAAGGCCAAATGTTTTCCCTGATAAGTGAATGATGATATATAATTGGGTTGGGGGAATAGGGGGTGAGAGAAGAATGGAGGAACTTTAGATTACGTAGAGGGAAATGGGGGGGGCGGGTAAGAAAAATGGTGGAATGAGACAGACGTCATCACCCTATGTACATGTTGATTACATGAATGGTATGAATGTACGTCATGTACAACCATTGAAATGAAAAGTTGTACCCCATGTATGTACAGTGAATCAAAATGAAGTCTGTAAAAATAAAATAAATTTAAAAAAACAAGTGAATGAAGATGGAAAAAAATGCTAAAAATGGAATAAGATTTATAGTTAACACTAATGTCAATGTCAGTTTTTTGTTTTTGGTATTGCCAACCACCTAGAGAAGATTCCACTATTGGGTGAAGCTGGGTGAAGCGTACATAGGACTCAGTATATACTATTTTTGCCTTTCTCTGTTTGAAGTTATTTCATTACTTCGACAAACTTAAAAATATATATCACTTCAAGTCGATAGAAATGCAGTGCTGTGTGGAGGGTGGGAGAAGAGGCGAGAAGGCCTGGGAGACTGGAGACTTGTGTGTTCTAGTTTTGTCTCTGTAGGTATATATCTGTGTGATGCTGGCAAGACATTTCATCTCTCTGGGCTTTAGTTTGCTGAGAAATGAAGTTAGGAGTTTGAATAGGTGATTTCCAGTGTTATTGCCATTTCTACACTTGTCTAGAATTTGGTATTGTGCTGAGTGTGGTAGGTAAGAAACCTTTCTCAGTTCTCAGAGTGAACAGATTGAATGCAGATTAAAAGTAATACAAATCTATAATCCTCTTTCCACAATTTAAAAATCCTAAAAGGTCAGAAAACAATGTTTTTGCAAACTCATAAATTGAACCTGAAATGATGTTAGAATATTTATTTATAGCCTTTATCCCACTGAAAGTCAATATTTATGCATTTTATTATAGAAATATTAATACATTTGATTACAGGATGCTGCCCCAGTTCCTGCTAGAGTGTTGGGTTAAAAGGGCCTTCCTAAAATTAGAAAAATTTTGAATTCTGAAAAGACACTTGGTTCAGAGGCGTTGGTTGAGCGATTGTGGTCCTGTCCAAACTAGGCAGTGATCTGTAGGATAGTCCAGCTATGTGACTTAGCTTGGAGGTGTGGGAGAAACAAAGGTAGCCACAGTGCATCAGCTCCAGCTTTCTGCCTGTACAACTTGTGCCCTGTTGTTTCACTTCTGCCTCCCTAATTAAATCTAATTATCCACTTAGGCATTTTATATGTTATAAATATATATAGATACTTCAATCACATTTCTGTATAGATCATTAAAATTAAAGTAGTTTTAGCTTTTGTAAATAACTTCATATACTATTTAATGTCAAGAACTTAAAACCTTTTAATATCATATGGAGAGTACTTAATTGTTTTAAAGATGATGAGTAATACTTTTCCACTATAGAGTTGGTTAAATTTTTGTGGTTGCTTAAACATAGATATTTCCATGAATAATGTGGCTTTATTTATTTTCTTTGATTACTCTTGACAGATTTAGCTTTTAGGATTAATTTTTTGTTTAAATGATCTGCCTTTTTGCTTTTGCCTTTAACATTCTGCTCCCTCCTTCAGAGATTAATTTAGTATGCATTATAGGAGACAAATTGTGACATTTAGCCTCTTTTCTTAGGGGGCATTGATTTCTTGGTAGAGACTTCTTGTTCCTGCGTTCACTGTAGTTACTTGGCTACTTTAAAAACCTCATAGTCTTTTCTACATGGTAAAATTCTTCAGAGCTTTGAATTTATTAATAGAAATTTAATTTTAGTCTTTTCCATGTTTATGAAAGACCCTTTCTAGATTCAATTCTGTAATTACTGAGTGAAAACCTCCATTACTTACAAAGAACTTTTTCTTTGATGACTAGGAGAAAATTATAAATTTCAATTCATTCCACAAATATTTGAGGTGCTCTGGGCATGGGATGTACAAACAGGAGTAAGACACAGTTGCTGCCATCCAGGAATTCATGAGAGAGTATAGTCAGCATAACTGTGAATTCAGACTGTTTGGGTTCACATCGTGGTCCTACTGCTACCAAGCTATGATCTCAGGCAGTTAACTTAACCTCTTTGTGCCTAAGGTTCCTTTTCTATAAAATAAGGACAACAATCTACCTATATCATAGGGCTTAATGAAGATTAAATGAGTTGCTATAAAGCTCTTAGAAAAAAAGCTCTTAGAAACAGTATTGAGCACATAGTAAATATTCACATAATAATAATAATAATAATAATAATTATTATTATTATTATTAATAATTATTATTATTATTAGAAATTTTGGACACATGCACAGAATCATAGTACTTTGAAAGCAGTGCTGTATTGTTTATGAACAATGTGCTGTACAGACAGGGAGAAAAAGATCAATCTGGTGAAATTGAAGCCTTCCAAAGATACGGTGGCATGAGTTGGGTCATGTTGGATGAGAACGTGTTGACTGAGTCTGGAAAAGAAATTAAGACACAAGAATTGCTTGGCTAAGTCTAGGGAAATTTGTATTTTGGTTTAGGGTGAGATAGGATGAAGCAAAAGGATAGGTTGGAAGATCTGCTTCTGCCATGATACAGGGACTGATGCTAAACTTACCACTTCACTGTAAACAAATAGGAAACTGAACAAAATAGACAAAACAGATATATTTCATTGTCATTCCTGAAGGGTATTCTATTGCATGAATATAGAGCAATTTCCTTACATATTCAGCTTAAATGAACATACAGATTATTTCTGTATTTTGAATACTGCAGATAAAGCTTCTGTGAAGGAAATGAAGTTGACTTAAAAGGTGACAGAAGGGAAATGTTAGCACCAGATTTTGAGGTACTTTGTATATCATGTTAAGAAAATCTAATCTTGTCTTGAGCTCAGTTGAGACTGTAAAGGTTCAGCAATCGAGAGACCTGAGCAGATGTGCTCTTTTGAAAACTGACTTGGGCAGCTGTGGAGATTGTGAATTGCAGAAAAGAAAAGCTGGGCAGGAAGATCTGACAGAAGATTTCTCTGGTTTATTCATTTCCTCTTTCAGCATCTAGGTAAGTGTGTACCCTAATGACCAGGCACTGTACATATTACTGGGGGATGCAAAGATCACCAGAAACTGAGCCATAGCCCCTTCCTCCTTACCAGGATTTATAGTCAGATAAGGAAAATAGATGTGTAAAACAGTGAGTGCAATAAAATGTTACATATATGTCAGGATAAAAGTGTTTCCAAGTGAAATGAAGACACAAAGATTAGAGTGATTTATTGGTTAGGCACTAATGAATTAAGGAGTCTAAATGAAATCACTTGACTATTGAAAACTGAGATGTTCTTAGGGATAGAGGAATGATGAGGGTGGGATATGAACTTAGGCAGCAGTGGTAGAGACAAAGTAGAAAGAATGAATTTAAGGTACTTTCATGATGTGGGGTTGACAGAACTTGGTAACTGAATGCAAGAACAAATCTGAGGTAAAGTAATTGAGTATATGTTTTTCTTTTTCTTTCTTTCTTTTTTTTTTTTTTTTTTTTTTTTTTTGTTGCTGGGGATTTCAGGGGCACTCCGCCACTGAGCCACATCCCCAGCCCTATTTTTTGTATTTTATTTAGAGACAGGGTCTCACTGAGTTGCTTAGGGCCTCGCTAAGTTGCTGAGGCCGGCTTTGAACTCACGATCCTCCTGCCTCAGCCTCCCAAGTGCTGAGATTACAGGTGTGCACCACCACACCCTGCAATTGAGTATATGTATATATGTATGTACACACATATATATACATATATATATATTTGTGTGTGTGTGTGTGTGTGTGTGTAAGTGTGTGTGCTGGGGATTGAACCTAGGGCCTTGTGCTTGCAAGGCAAGCACTCTACCAACTGAGCTATGTCCCAACCCAAGTATATATAGTTTAATATATATTTTTTAGTTCTCAATGGATCTTTTGTTTTTTAAATTATTTATTTGTATGTGCTGCTGAGTATCAAACTCAGGGCCTCATACATGCCAGGCAAGTGCTCTACCACTGAACAACAACTCCAGCCCAGTAATTGAGATACAAGGGGAAGTATGTTTGGGTGCAGAGTATAGAGAGAAATTTTGTAGATTTGTTGAACTTGAAGTGTTTGTGGCATGTTGAGATGTCCAAAATGCTTAAGAGAGGTGGGCACTGGGTCTAGAGTTGGAAATACTCAGACCAGGAAAGACTAAAAGCCACAGGGGTTTATGATGTATAAGGGACAAGGCATAGAATTATATCCATCTTGTTTTGTTACAAGCAAATAAATTGATTTTGGATTACTTAAGCAAGAAAAAGCTATTCAGGCCTCTACCAACTGAGCTATATCCCCAGCCCCTCCATTCACTTTTTACTGTATAGACAATTTAAAAGATACCCTTACTTAAAATGATGTAACTAGTCAATCTTAAAATGAGGTAACTAGTCAATCTTTAAATGATGTAGTCACTCTCCAAAGAGATAATTCATTATTAAGTTTAGTGCCTCTGAGTGATGTCTGATCTTCTGATTTTATGGTGACCCAATTCTTATATTCATAACTTGTGGGCTAAACAACAGTTTCCTTTGAAACACCACAAATTATTGGCCCATAATGGCAAAGACTGCAGGTTGCCTTTATAAACTTTTGTCTTCTTTTCCACCTTGTTAAGATAACCCTGAATTTGCCAGGCATGCCTATAATATCACTGGCTCGGAAGGCTGAGGCAGGAGGATCACAAGTTCAAAGCCAGTATCAGTAACAGTGAGGCACTGAGTAATTCATTGAGACATTGTCTCTAAATAAAATACATAAAAGGGGTAGGAATGTGGCTCAGTGGTTGAGTGCCCTTGAGCTCAATCCCTGGTTACACCCCCCGTCAATAAAAAATAGAACCCTGAATTTATTTAGGGTGGCATTGCTTCCAGTTAAGAGATTATATTTCATGGTCACATTTATTGCTGGGTGTGGCTATGTGATTAATTTCTGGCCCCCCCCCCATGTTGGTGGAATACGGAATTTCTAGGAAGTCTTCTCAAGTCTTTGATCTACTGCTCTGAATGTTGATGTGGCGACAGAAGCTCTAGAAGCCATTTTTGAATGCCACATTTTATGGATGATAGACTGGAGAGTTAGGAAGGTTTATGTCTTTGTAGTTTCCACACAGTTCTGTATGGCCCATCTCCACACTTCTTTCACATAAGAAAAAAACAAATTTTGTACTGCTTAAATTGGTTTTTGGAATTTTATGTCACAAATAGTAATGCTAGATCCTAGCTACTATACACATCAAATAAAAGAATTTGGTTATTGTTGCAAGTGGCCATGACCCAGTGGTCATGACCTAAGTTGCCTGGGATCCTTTGCTTGATGGGTTAAGTCATAAACATACCTTCATCCTAAAGGGTTAAGCTATTTCTGGCGCAAACCATTAGTCTTTCATTATATTCTAACATGGAAGCACCCCAGAGTGTGTTTCCTGCATTCCATCTGTACTCGTTCTGGTTTCCACTGTATACAATATGCACATACCCTCATGGTAATTTATATATCATTCTATTTAAGTCTCTTTTTTTGCATTTTCTGGCATGATGAGCCAGGTAGCAGTTTCAGAGACACCATCTTTGTGTCTCCTGGTAGAAGTATTCTTTCCTTGGGCACAAAACTTTTAGTAGCTCTGTCTTAGGAATAGAAAACAAAAATTTGAAAGATTATTAGCTGTAGTTGTGAGAAGTGCTGTGTCTAGTACCCTACTAGAAAAGTGCCGGTTGAGCTCATAGACTGCATTCTGCAGGCTTCCAATGTGGTGACTCCAAACTGGACCCTTGTCCATGTAGTCATAAGTTGTTTCACTGTTGGGTAAGCCTGCTGCTTCTGGATGGTGAGAGTCCATGTTAAGAACAAAGCAGCTCTTGGGAACATCGTGCTCAGTGAAGTAAGGTAGATTCAGAATGTTAAGAGTCATATGTTTTCTCTCATATATGAAAACTAGAAAGAAGAAAGGGGGTGGATCTCATGAAAATAGAAGAGAGACCAGTAAAGGAGAGGAAGGTGTTTGTGGGATGGAAGAGGGGAGAGAAAGGGGAAACACTGAAGTATAAAATCCACCAAATTATGTATGTGTATTTGAATCTATCACAGTGAAACCTACTATTATGTATAACTATAATGTACCAATTTTTTTTTTTTTTAAAAGGAGCTCTTGGTTACCAGCCAGGTAACTTACTTTTGTTGGGAATTGGTTTTATTCATTTGAGGCACTGTTAAGTGGGATATCACATGAACACACAAGTCCACAGATTGTTGTGTTGGTAGTAGCATGATGGAAATCACATCCAAACCCAGAAATGTATCTTCTGAAGACAAATTGGTAACCTTTCTAAGCTCATTGGAATCCATCCCTGATGAGGTAAATGGTTCATCTGGAGGAGTGTATATTATAGGGACCCTTTAGCAGTGATACCACCAGGCCAGCCTTGGTGAGAGGAAACCCCTGTTATTGAGCATAGGTATAGCCACCATTCCTGTCACCAGTGCCACTTAGCCAAGGATGGAGTTGACCAGGTATGTTTTTAATAGCCACCCTGTGCATCTGCTTGTTAGGAGTTTCTTCTCAGTAGGGGTACTTTTGCAGTCATGAGGAACACAGATGGTTTCAGGTGCTATTGCATTCCCAGAAATTTATCAAAATAGCCCTGTCCTGAATGCCCCTCTCACTAGTCATCCAAACATGCTCCCTCTCGATCCTGATCATTCATTCAGGCTGTCTGTTAGGCATGCCAGAAATTGCCATGTAGATCCTGACTTCAGGTCACCTTTTTCCATGCAAAGTGTGCAATGTTGTGTGCAGCAATATGTTCTGCACATAGAAGGGATTTCTCCTCTTAGTTAATTCTCAGGATCACCCCTGACTGGGGTTGTTGTATAGCAATAGTGGTTTTAGTAGGTTGCCTTGCAGCTGGTTTTAACATGGTATGCGGGTCTTTCTGAAACGAGGAAGGCATTTCCCCCTCTTCATGCTTGCTGGTCATACTGTACTCATGAAGCTATAAAAACAGATTGAGAGCAAGTTGGCACATAGCAGAAGTACACTCATAGGGACTGTCAGTGAGTTGATATACAACTTAATTGTGCCTGAGAGTCCATTTGGGTCTGCTGGAATTTAGAACTAAATGCATCCAGTAACAACTAAAGATGGACAGCTAGACTGTATGATCACTTAATATTCTATTCAGTAGCAAGTCTGGAGCTGTTTCTCAAAAGAAAATGGTTATTTCAGTTGCTTGTGGAAATGGCCGTGGACGTCTTATGGTGTGCTGTATTCTTTGGGGCTTTTCACAGGTTCAGTC
This sequence comes from Glaucomys volans, assembly GCA_020662805.1. NCBI lineage: Eukaryota > Metazoa > Chordata > Mammalia > Rodentia > Sciuridae > Glaucomys > Glaucomys volans. The sequence continues at coordinate 428,269 of JAJEJO010002263.1, read as the reverse complement.
CATCATTATTTTAAGTTAAAACATCTTTGAAACTGTACAGTAAGAAGTGGGGGGAGGAGGGTAGTATGTGCATTTGCTATTCAAGCAAGGGGGGGGCCCTGCCCAGAATTTGTTATGCCTTTGTTTCATAAGAATATTTTACCCTTTCTTTAGAAAATTTCCCCTAGAGATGCAATGATTTTGATATGGAATGAGAATTTGATCAGCCTCTACTTTATGCTTCTTACCATGATAGTCCTTCCTCCTGAACCAGGGAGTCTATGTGGAGATTCTGACAATATTGGTGAATATCTGAAAATTAGCACACATAGGTGGCTCTCATGATGACTACTGTGAGAAGAGGTTGAATTACAAATTCACCCATATACATAACCCTCATAAATCGTCAATCCAATTGATGGACCAGTGGTATTCTTAGTTTTCTAAGAATCAATGTTAGTGTAAAGTCAATATGTAGTGATCATCAAGATTACGTATTTCCCTTTGCCTGCTCATGATTACCTGATTGAGCAGAAGTCTACTTGGGAAAAAGACATTCCAGAAGTGATATGGTCTTCCTTTCAATCAAGGAACTTCAGTCAGTGGTCTTTGATTTGAGTGAGAGTTCCTGACTATCAGATGGGGTCACTAGACTTGGAATTGTTTGGTTTAATTATTTAATCTTAAAAGTTAGATCTTTTAGCAGATTGCCTATTTATTTGAATTCTTGAGTCTAGTTAATCAAATGTAGACAGGAATTTCTGCCTCTCCTAACAAAGCTTAAGATACCTAATACTCCATATTTACATTGCTGTCCATTAGGATCACCTTGTTCCCTTTGGGCAGTAAACTGCTACCACTTGGACTCAACCTTCCTCTGGGTTCCTTTCTTTGTTTTCTGAGTTCAGGGAGTCATTCAGTAGCCATCCCTCTCACTGACATATTGGTAATGACTGTGAGTGCCCCTCACCAATCTGTTTCTGTGTCAAGAGCAAAGAGAATCTTCTGGATCCATTCAGGAGATATAAAAGCATATGTTGTATGAATAACTGTTTCATAAATTCAAATAGAGGAAAGTTGTGAGAGAATGTACCCCCCCCCATTAGCCTCCCATTTTCCAAATGACCTGTCTCCAATAAGGCAGTCAGTACTAGGAGCATACCAGAATAACAATTTAGATTCAGTGAAGTATCATTATTTATCATAGTATATTAATGCCAATTGGAGTAGGTTTTGTTTTCAACTTTTATTTTAGTTGTGTAAGAACTACAACCTTATAGTTTAAAATTTTTATGTTTGTACATATTTAAATGATTTTTTAATAAAAACCATTTAAGGCAATACTGGTTACTCATAACTACTGTATTGACAATAGCTTTTCATCAAATTGTGTTATGTAATTGTCTTTCCTTTATTGTTCTTTAGGATTCACAATTTTCTTTTTCAAAAACAAGTTAGAGGCCTATTAGTTACAACAAAATATTCATTTGTGTTTGTGGTTTAAAGAGAAGTTCAGTGAATGTTTTTCCAAATATAGCTACCCTAGAGTAGGTTTTAAAAATGGGTACTATACATGTTAACACTTCAGAGAGCTGTTTATGATTTCATACTTATCGGAAGTTCTAGATACAAGTGTATAGTTTTGTGCAGCTGGATTTGCTTTTCTTCCTATGACTCACCAAAGACTCTTTAGAGCCTTTCATTTTTTTTCTATTTTTGTGTATGGAAACTTCATTTTAACAAATATTTAAAAATAGCTTTAAAAATTACTGTTCTCCCAGAATCTCCTTGGAGTGTTATGTGCTTTAAAAAAAAAAAATCTTATAGCGAAATGAATTGGTTTTATTTCTAGTATTGTGAGCTTAGACATTGGGCTAATAAGTATTATATTATACATTAAAAATCTTAGTAGTTTTGTTTTGAATTTTTCAAACATTGATAATTTGCATGAAAATACTCTTCGTAGTGTTTAATAATTATAGGGGCTTTGTGAGAGGTGATTTCTATCTATTAAATTGTTAAATATCACCAAATAAATGTTATTTACTTTCTTCTTGAAATAAAAATGTTGTCATGAATCTTCCACTTTGTTGACATTTGTCTTTAACTTTAGACTATTTTTCCCTTTCTTTTTATTATTAGTTAAGTCAGATTCAGAGTCTCAGAGTAGAGCTGACATTACCTACCCTTACCTTAAGAGGAGGTCAGAGGAGAGGTGTGGTAGAACCAGTTCAGATCTTCTAGGAAATGTGCCTTCTGCCTGGTGGTAGTACCAGACTGAGACCCAGAATGTGGGGCAGAGGGCCTGGTATAGTGCCATTTGCACACAGAACCATAATCCGCTTTTGTGGTCATTGCCTTGTCACAGCAGGTAGTTCTTTTAGCAGTTCCTGGTTTGGTTCTGGTTGGGGAAACAGCTGTTAAAATGGGCAGTTTTAAAGTTCTGGGCCTTGATGTCTCTGTAATAGTATTGACTTTTTAAAGATGCCCTTGGACCCTTTACCCGGGCTGTTCTTTTTATGTTTTTGTATTTTTAAAAGGAATGCCTGTAATCCAAGCGACTTGGGAGGCTGAGTCAGGAGGATCGCGAGTTCAAAACCAGCCTCAGCAACTTAGTGAGGCCCTAAGCAACTCAGTGAGACCCTGTCTCTAATAAAATACAAAATAGGGCTGGGGATGTGGCTCAGTGGCCTGAGTTCAATCCCTGGTTCAAAATAAATAAATAAATAAATAAATAAAATAAAAGGAATGCCATTTAGTTTCACAAACTAATACTACAATATATATACAGTTTTTATCAAAAGCATTTTATGTAATTTGGTTATTTTAAAATATTTATTTTTTCACATACTTTATATTCTGTAGTAATCATGATTTGAAAAAGGCATGACTGTATGACAGCAGAGTATGCATGGTACAATTTTATGTGTACATAGAAAGGAGCTCCAGAAACAAACATCTGATAGTAGATAGTAGTGGCCCTAACATTTGAATCTTACTTTACAAATACTTTAAAATATACTTGGTCAACCTATGGGAAAAATGGGGTGGAACTTTTCCATCCTGGATGATTTTGTTATTTCATAGGATAAGTTTAAAAATAATGCTTTTGATTTTGAATATTAGAATACTGGGTTTTTGGTTAAATGATCAGGGTCATGTCTCTTGTCCCAGAGAAGAAAATCCTGGGATCTTGATAGTTTAATTTCCTCCCAAATTATATTATGTTTCTGATTATCTCTGTCCATTATCCAATGAAAAATTTCTTTTAAATTCTAAGCAGATAGTATCTTGCCACCTGTTTGTCCCTTCCACTACTTTCATTCAGTGAAGGGTTGGGAACACAGACTGATTTTATTTCAACTTGAAATTCAAACCAATTTTAGGTTAACTTAATTATGGTGAAAGCATGGTATCTATAAAGAGCACTATAGTTTTGGGGGGCAGTACTGTATGATGTAGATGAGAACATGGGCTTGCATGCCTAGCACTACCTGAATTTTAATTCCAATGCTGCCATTTCTTAGCTGTGTGAACTGCAGAATTCCTTGAACTTTGTTCAGTATTAATTTATTCTTATTTCATGGGATCATAATGAGGATTACATGAGAAAGCATATTGTAAAATGTTTAGTTGAATTGCTCAATAAATATAGCTGCAGTTAGTAGCTGTTATTTGTGGCTAATAGTAATTTCTCTGTGATCTTAGGTTAGTCATCCTTTGCCTAAGTTTCCTTTATAAAGAGTTTTAGGAACCCTTATAGATATATTGTAGATGAAAATGTTCTAAAAGGTATGCTGCACTATACACATGTAAGATATAAGTGGAGTATTATGATTGCTTTATTAGAAATAGTAGCAGTTAAAGTTTTGTGGTATAGTGGAAAGAGCACAGTTTTGGAAGCATATAAATCTGTCTTCACATCTGGCTTAATTATTTTACTATCTGCTATTTGGATAAGTTAACTACCCAGAACTTCAATTTCCTCATCATCAAAAATGGGAATAGCCAGACATGGTGGTGCACGCCTGTAATCCTAGTGGCTTGGGAGGCTGAAACAAGAAGATTTCAAGTTCAAAGCCAGCCTCAGCAAAAGCGAGGTACTAAGCAACTCAGTGAGATCCTGTCTTTAAATAAAATACAAAATAAGGCTGGGGATGTGGCTCAGTGGTCGAGTGCCCCTGAGTTCAATTCCTGGTACCCCCCCCACCACATAAAAAGGGAATAATAAGACCTATTTTGTGGAATAACAATACCTATCTTTTTGTGAGTCTCATGAATGAAAGACTTAAGTTTTCTTTCCTCCTTAGCTGGAGAATAGGAAATATCCTTGGTGAAACAACAAACCTTTCTGAAGCAAAATATAGATTCATTTTGTGTTAGAGTTCATTTTATATATATATATATATATATATATATATATATATATATATACATATACACACACACACACACACACACACACACACACACACACACATATATATATATCTTTGGTACCAGGGATTGAACTCAGGGGTGCTTAACCACTAAGCCACATCCCAAACCCTTTTTTATATTTTTTTTTAGAGACAGGGTCTCACTGAGTTGCTTAGGGCCTCACTAAGTTACTGAGACTGGCTTTGAACTCTCAATCCTCCTGCCTCAGGCTCCTGAGCTGTTGGGATTACAGGTTGTGTGCCACTGTGCCCAGCTAAAGTTCATATTTTACTTGAATGAATTGCAAGTAAAATAGGATTGACTAATGAGTTAGGAAGTTGAAGAAAATAGAGATGCCGGTTAGCATATGGTCTTGAATTAGATTTTAGAATTTTTGTCTGGATGAGGTGGCACATGCCTGTAATCCCACAATTTGGGAGGCTGAGGCAGAAGGATCACAAATTCAAGGCCAGTCTTGGGAGTTTAGTGAAACCCTGTCTCAAAATTTTAAAAGGGTTGAGAATATAGATAGGCTGCTGCCTGTTTAAGGAGACACTGTGGCTGCTGGAATCATATAGGCACTTAGATGTAGTTAGGGGCTTAAGAGAGTGTTTAAAGATGGCAATGCCCAGTCTAGCTTTGTGGATTAAAAGCAAGGTGCCTGCCTCTTTATGTGTCTATTAAATCTTTAAATTGCACTGAAAGTCAGTGTAGTGAAGTTTCTGGCAGACAGATAAATTCTCCTTTTCTTTAATATAGAGCCATATTACACTCTTCAGGAGTTTCCATGTTCTGTAGGACAGAGTTTGGCTTGTGCATGGCTTCTGTCCTCTCTAATTGCTTCTCCTGCCTCTCCCTACTTTCCATTCAAATTGGAGCCAATGGGAATAAGCCATCTACATTCATACCAAGTAAGCCCTGCTTAACCAGTAGAACTCAGTGTTAACTCTCCTGCTAAGCATTTCTGATTTCTCCAGATTAAAGTGATATTCCCTCCAAATTTCTGTGTCTTCTGAAAAGATCAGGCTATGGTGTCACCAAACTTGCATTCCCTCATGTCCTTCATCTGCAGGTGTCAGCTGGTGGCTGCTTCCTCTAGACTGTGTTCTCCACATCACCTTTGGAGCTGCTTCAGTTATAGCTGCTCACTTCACAGACTAGCTGCCTACCAGGCCTCCATATTTTGGATCTCTAATTTAAGTATAGGTGTTTCCAAGACTGAACTTTTTGAGATGATTTTCTTCTTGTATCCCTGTTGCCAGCATATACTTGACACAGAAAGCCTTCAGAAAATACTCATAGAATTAAAATGAGTGAAGTGAAACCTTTCCTAACCAGAAGTTCTTTCCCTTTTCCTGACCTTTGCCTTAGTCATTACTTTGGTAAGATCATGGTGTTCCTCTTATGTGTTACTTTTCATGGGTTAAAGAGAGATCAGCACTTCTTAAAGCAAGAGAAAATGCACTTAAACTGAAACAGATTGATTAAAATTATGTGGGGAAACTTTTCCTTGCTGTAACAGTTGTTAGGAATAGATTACCACAAGATGCTATTGCATCCTTTTATTTTGAAATCATCTAGGCAGTGTATACCTTAAAGACCAAGGGCAACGTAGAATTCCTTATGAGTTTGTGCAGTGTACTCCTGAATAATCAGAATGTTTCAAAAACTTTTGCTGTAAAATATAGTATAAAATATATTAGTTTTAAGATTCTGTAGATTTAAAGTTTGAGAATAATTCAAATCAGCAGGTGCACAACTTCTACAAAAAAATGCAGAATTTGTCATTCTAAAATTTGTTCCTTTATCAAAAACAGCTGTCTCTAGATAGTGCTTCATAATGTTGGCAAATTCATTACAAATGCAGGAAGCAACTCCTGTTTCATATGATTTTGATTTGTGAAAATAATTTAGATGTAAGCTATCCATAAATCATTTTTAAGCAACAGTTCTAGCCAAATCTTCATGTTTAGATATTATACACAAGTGTCATAAGTTTGAATTCTGGAACCTCCAAGCAGAAATATAAGAGAGGACTTATTTAGAATGGACTGGTAAGCATTTCTAATAGGGAGATTCTCATTTTGGTTTCTGCCCTTATGTTCCCACTGCCTAACCAAAAACATCAAGAGTTATTTAGGCAGTATAACAGTTCTTAAAAGAATGGATCCCTAATCATAAAGCTCTTCTTGGCACTGAAAAATTCTTTGGATAGGTAGGATTCATATAATTGGTAAAATTGTCTTTCAGATCATGCAAGCACTCTCAAATCATGAATGCAGGGTTGGGAGTATTGGGAGACCAAGACTGATGGAGTTGTTATACTTTGAGAAGGAAGCAATCCATTTGTACCCAAGTGTCATTCCCTTGCCTTTTCCTTAGAATATGCTTCAATAAAGGTAGACAATTTCTTATAAATAATGTTTTATTTTGAAATACATGTACCAAAGGTAGGAATGTCATTTTATTTGCTTTTCTTTTTCCAAGTTTAGATAAATTTTGCTGCAGGGAGACAATGAAGAATGGATGCCCTTCAAAGCCCCAGCTTCCTTCCCTCTTTGTAGCTTTGTTCTTGTAAGACAGAGGACAAGTAGGAAGACTATTTGCTAAGCATTGGAAGCAACATTGGTATCCATTAAGGAGTGAAATTGAAAAGTGTACCTGGTTGCAGTGTGTCAGTAAATATTTAATGACCCCTAAACACTTGTTGAGATAAAAACTATTCTATAAGAGAACTGGGAATTTTCTTAAGGATACTAAATATAAGTATATGAAAACTTTTATAATAATGCCAGATAGAAGTAATTATAATTGTCAGTAATTACTAAGCAAATTTAACTAAGCATTATAGGAGTTCAGGGTAAACCACTGTGGGCTGTCTAAACCAATGGCTTGCTTTATGGGAGAAGAATTTTAAGAAACTGCTTGAAAACTTGGTAGAATTTCAGTAGATGAAAAAGAGGAAGAAGTTGTTTCTGCTCTTTCCTCTAGAAAACCTAGTGTGGAAGTCAGAAAGAACAGTTAGTATCATGTTAATTCTGAATCAAAATCAGTAGTTAATCATATGGGAGAGAAATTTTATCATAATGAACCCAAGAAAACGTCTTGATGATTTCAGTATATTTTAAGTTCCCTTAATTCAAGTCTATAAGACAAAAATAAAAAAGTTTTAGAACTGTTGGAAGGCTGGGACAGTGATACAATCTAGGATATTCACTCTGAAAGCAGCCGCATTTTATTATTAAGTTTAGACATTTCAAGCAGTTTCACTACTACAAGTTTCTCTCTAGGGAAACCTAAACTTCAAGCTGAACAGTAGGTCTTGGTAACTATGACCAGCAAATAAGCTTTCGGAGATTCTCATCATAATGCAAGTTACCAATCTAAAGAGGAACAGAGTTCCTATATGCCTTTCTTCTTCCTTCAGAACTAAGGGGACTCTGTTTTCTTACGATCATATTAAGGAAGATATATCATTTCTGTCATTGTTTTCTCTTTACCCTTTCTCCTGTTCAACTTCTTTTTATTTTAAGTGGAAAGTATTCTTGTTAGTATGTTGTTAATAAATTAGCCATTAAAAATATCTGCACGAAGCAATTAGTCATTAAAACAGCCTGGTATTGGCAGCAAAACAGACACATAGACCAATGGAACAGAATAGGGAGCCCAGAAGTAAACCCATGTATCTTCAAAACAGCCTGGTATTGGCAACAAAACAGACACATAGACCAATGAAACAGAATAGGTAGCCCAGAAGTAAACCCATGTATCTTCAACAAAGGTGCTAATAGCATGCATTGGAAAAAGGACAGTCCTTTTAGTAAATGATTGTTAGGAAGATATCCACATGCAGAAGAATGAGACTAGACCCCTGCACACATGTAAAAACCAACTCAAAATGGATAAAAGCTCTAAATGTAAGGTCTGAAGCTGAAATTGCTGGAAAAAAGCATTCAGGAAACACTTCAGGACATTGGAATAAGCAAGAATTTTTTTTGGATAGGACCCCTAAAGCATAAGAAAAAAGAAAAAAAGGCAAAAATAGACAAATGAATTTTATCAAACTGAAAAACCCCTGCACAGCAAAGGAAAATCAACAGGATAAAGAGACAACCTACAGATTGGGAGAAAATATTTGTGAAATATACATCTGAAAAGGAGTTTAATAACCAGAATATATCCGGAACTCAAACATAGTAATAAATAAATAAATAAATAAATAAATATTCCAATTTAAAAATAGGTAATAGTCTAAATAAACATTTTTTGAAGAAAGACATTACACATGGCCAATAGGTACATGAAAAGAAAAAAAAGCTCAACATGGGGAATGCAACTAAAACTATAATGAGGTATCACTTCATTCCAGTTAGAGTGACTACTATAAAAACGACAAAATATAGCAAGTGCTGGAGAGTATGTGGAGAAAAGGAAACCCTTTCACAGACTGTTGGTGGGAATGTAAATTAGCAGAACCGCTGTGGAAAATGGTGTGGAGACAGGTGTGGTGGCTCAGGAGGCCGAGGCAGGAGGATCACGAGTTCAAAGCCAGTCTCAGCAATGGCAAGGTGCTAAGAACTCAGTGAGACCCTGTCTCTAAATAAAGTACAAAATAGGGCTGGGGATGTGGCTTAGTGGTTGAGTGCCCCTGAGTCAATCCCTGGTACAAAAAAAAAAAGAAAAAAGAAAAAAAATGGTGTGGAGATTTCTCAAAAAAATTGAAAATTGAACAACCACATAATCTAGCAATCCTACTATTGAGTATATATTCTAGGAAAAGAAGTCAATCTGTCAAAAAGACATCTGCACACTCATGTTATTGCACTATTCACAATTGCCAAGAAATGGAAACAGCCTAGGTGTCCATCATTTGATGGTACATGTACCTACTGGAATACTACTCTTTAAAAAGATGAAATTCTTTTGACAACATGGGTGGAACCAGAAGTTATTTCATTAAATGAAATAGGTCAGGCCCAGAAAGACAAGTACCACATAATCTGTGGAATCTAAAAAAGTTAGTCTCATAGAAGTAGTTAACCTCATAGAATGGTGATTACAAGAGACAAGGAAAGTCACAAGGAAGGAGAAATGGGGAGAGGTGGTTAACAGTTACTAAGATATCATTAGATAGGAGAAAGAAGTTCTGGTGTCCTGCTTAGTAGGATGACTGTAGATATTAATAATGAACTTTTTTATTTTTAAGCTAGAAGGATTTTGAATGTTTTTACTATAAAGAAATGATAAATGTTTGAGGAAATAGTCATATTTATCTGATTGGAATATTACACAATGTATACATGTGTGGAAACATCACATGGTACCCCATAAATATGTATATTTTTTAGGTATCAGCAAACTGCTGGCACCTCTTTAGCTTGCCTGTGTGTGGGAGTGGCTCTGTCTGAGGCTAGGTGATAGTACTTGATTGGAGTGAACTTCTGAACATCCATTTTAGCAGTGGGTAGGAGGGAGTTTTTAGGGAATAAGAAGTGGTCCTAATGTTGAACAAAGACTTGACATCATTTTAAATCATTTTGTAGAAAAATTTCCTTTTGCATGGCTATTACATATAGTGTATAGGATGGCACTGCACTGCTTGAAAGCAAAGGAGTAAATGAACAAGTTCTCAAGGACCCTCTGTTGTTGTTTTCCTTTTTCCACTGTTGTCAGGGACTTGGGTTTAGGTTTCTACAGCAACCAGTTTGGACTACATAATATGAATACTCTGCATGCATGTGGTGTTAACTCTTATGCCTTGTACACTACATGTGGCAGAGTTACAGTTGCTATGGAGATCAGTCTTTGGACACACTTGGTTGATAATGATGTCTTTCTTATGTGGATTTTGCTGCTGAAAGAATATGAGGTGATGCTATGAGTTGACCAAGGGATACAACTCTCTGTAAATTTCTTCATAGTTGAGTATCTCACATTTGAAAACTTTATATATGTGCTCACAAACATACTACAGGATGTGCAAATTTTTGTGAATATGAGTTTTGCTTAAAAATAGAGGGAAATATAACTAAAAAACATTATCAGAGGATTTTTTTTTTTCCGGTGTTGGGGATTGAACCCAGGACCTTCTGCTTGTGAGGCAAGCATTCTACCAACTGAGCTATATCCCCAGCCCACATTATCAGAGGAATTTGACAGCCTCCTCTTGGGTAGTCTCTACTATTTCAAAAACAGACTGTAAAAAATTCAAAGACTAAGTATCTTGCATAATTTTAGTAGCTTTATAAAGAAGGTTAGTTGGTAGTAGCAGAGGAAACAGTTATTGTGAACTGCTCTAATTTGAATGTAGGTTCTTGAAGAACTGTATCTCTGAAAACTCTTCAACTATTCAAGTGGAAAACATTGAGAAAGTAGAATGGTTTTTATTATTTTTCTTTATTTGACAAAGTGTCAGTTAAACTAGGACATAATTCCACTCAAATTTAAGAAAAAAATTGACTCTCACTGAGTATTTTTATTTGCATACTTTTTGAAACAAATGTGGTTTTAGGTTAAATTACATTCCTGCTTTGGGTTAGAGAACCTGGTCAGTTCTGAGCTGCTATACTAGAGCAGTGGTTCTTAACACTGGCTACACACTAGCATATGGGACTTTTAAAAACCACTGATGTTTGAGTCTAACAAAAATTAGAATCTTGAGGGATGAGAGAAGGCATAGCATCAAGTGTCTGCTGTCTCTCTTGCTTTAAGCTAACTCAGATCTAACATGCAGCCAGGGTTGAGAACTACTGAAGCAAAGTATGTTTTCGTGTAAAATCTTAAGTTTTGACTCAACTTGTTTATTTGGATACATCAATAGAAGTAATATGAAATATTGCAGAAAGATTAAAAAAGTCAGTTTTACCAAACTAGATATGTAGTTTTTTTTTTATTGCTGTGGTATCAAATTATCACAAATTTAGTATCTTAAAATAACACAAGTTTATTAGAGGTTTATTATCTTGTGTTCTTGAGGTCAGGAGCCTGAAATGAATCATTGGGGTGAAAATCAGGGTGTAGGCAGAGCCACAAGACTGCCAGAGAATTCATATCCTTGCCTTTTTCAACTTCTACAGGCTGCCCAACTTCCTTCACTTGTGGCCACATCACTTTGACCTCTGTTTTGTCATCACATTCCCTCTGACTCTGCCCTCCTGCCTCTCTCCTATAAGGATCCCGTGATTACTTTGGGGCCATCCAGGTGTTCCAGAATAGTCTTTCCATCTCAAAATCTTTACCTTAATCACTTCTGCAGAGTTCCTCTTGCCACAGAAAATGACATTCATAGGTTCCAGGGATTAGGACACAGATATCTTTGAGGGCCAACTATTCAGCCTACCATACTATTTTAACACAATAATTATCACTTTGGTATTTTCCTTCCTAGTCTTCCTTAATATGCATATTTCTGTTTGAAGATAATCATCATGTTTTTACAGTTCTATGCTTTTCTACTTAGTCTCTTTTATTCTCATTTAAAATAACTGGTAATATTGCTTCCATGATTAGAACATATTTTGTATTTTATACAAATCCTTATCCTATGGATTTTTGTGTTTCAGATTCTTATTATTGATAGATCAATCAAATCTTTTTATTTATTAGATAGATTCCATGATGGAGTACTGGGCTAACATTCTAAACATTTTTGTAGTGATTAATTCAAACTGCCAGATTGCATTTTTGAAGAGTTTTAACCATTTGCAACACTGTCAAAAATGTATGAGTGCCAGGGTTACCATGTCTTTCCCAATATTGGTCATTATCTTTTTTTTTTTTTTTTTTTTTTGTGGTGCTGGGGATTGAACCCAGGGCCTTGTGCTTACAAGGCAAGCACCCTACCAACTGAGCTATATCCCCAGCCCTGGTCATTATCTTTTAAAGAAGACTTCAATTAATTAGACAAGGAAAAAAGCTACCCTGATTTAAAATGTAATGTATTTGAATATTTTGTTTCTATTTATTAGTTTTCTTTGTATTTTTATTCATTTATCTCTCATGATTTCAATTGTTACAAGTCTTTATGAGATCTTTACATAGTGAGATTATTGTATATATGCAAGTGCTTTATTTAAGCGTGATTTTAATATTAAATGTCGAAATGTTTCTTTCTTGTGTTTCTTACATTTTCTTTGTACTCAAGTTTTTTCCATCTAACAAAAGTTAGCAGTGAATATCCAGTTCTGATTTTTTTCCCCCTTCATTTATGATTTGGTCATTTCCCTTAGCAAATTTCTAAAAAGCTATGAAGTTTGGGGACTTGTGGGTTCATATCTAAAGCTATGTATGACTTATTGTACCAAAGCAAGTACCAAATTAATTGGGTTCCATTTATATAATTTATCAAAATTGGGAACAATTTTCTAAAAGGTCTAGAGAAGAAATCTAGTAATTATAGCATATTTTAGCGTAACCTAAGATGTTTGTTGCCCTTTGCTAGAAGGTTTATTTCCTATGCTGTCAGGTTGTGAGTTCATGCAGATAATTGAGAATTATAGTAAGCCATCTTTGTCCATGATAAACAGAGAGAATGTACTTTAATTACATTCTAATTTATTATCTGGTGAAAGTACCTTGCTAACAAATCAACCCGGATATGACTTATTGGATAGCCTTTGCACTTAGAGGAATAATCAGTCTGTAATCACAAACAACATGAACCATTCATCTTCTCGATTGCTATCATATTTATTACCCTCAAATGCCTGTGCCGAGTCTCTTTCCTGTTTGTTTCCCATTTCATGGCTCATGGGCCATCTTGCCTGCTATAAGTTGAAATACTGAGCTTACGGATTTTTTGTTTTTTCCCTTGAAATAAGGGTCAGGCACATCTCTGGGAGCAGATTTCTGTCATTTTACCATAAGAATAAAACAAATATCTCCCCAATAACAGTAAATTGACAAAAGTATCACCATAATCCTGTCCTGGTACGAACTAGCACAGTTCTAATTTTATAAATAAATAAAAAACATTGCCCTGAAGAATAGCCACCACATCCTTTAATATATTTTGTTACTTCCCTTTGGTTCCAGAAAGAAGATATGTAAATTAGACAACAAAACTAACCAGCTAGTTCCTTTCATCTGAGACCACCTCCTGCAGAGAATTTATACCTGAAAGTAGATTTTACTAAGTGACTGCAGATCTGTTACAGTACTTTCTTTAATTCTACCACTTTAGACTGATGCCAGAATGAACAGCCTATGGCACTAGTTCCACAGAATGATTTAGAAGTTTGTATACTACTGCATTTTTTGAGTTGACCCAAATCCTTTTGAGGTTGCTTTGTTACGTAGCATTGAGTAGAGCTGTGTGTGTGTGTGTGTGTGTGTGTGTGTGTGTGTGTGCATGCATAAAATACTGTAGAACAACTTAAAAAAGTTATAACCAGTCTCCTAGATGAAGCTACAGTAAAAAATCGTTCATTGCCTTGTCTATTTCAGACACCTTTTTTTTCCTCTCTACCACTGCTTCATTGCTTAGCTGAATCTACTGATCTTGCTTAGTATCTTACACAACCACAGAGGATAATAATCCTGATCTGAGAGTATTCCTTTTTGATGAACATCTAGAAGAGAGACCTCAGCAGTGTTTTTGGTTACAGTGCTGTCAACAAAAGTGCTTATAATTTTGTAACTGGTACATGGTAGAAGGGGTCTGGAATTTTTGCAATTTAATGCCATGACTTTTTTTTTCATTCTTGGTCCAAATTATGTTAAATGGGAGGTAAAAAGATATTGATCTGCTTCACTACACTATCTTTCCATGTAGAAAATTGGCTTTAGCATACAAAATTAGCTTAGGTGGTCTTGGAAAATTTCTGTTCTGAAGAATTCTGCAGGAACTAAAAATTATTTTTAATTTGTAATGTGTTCCATTAATAAATTCCATTTAAGATTGCTAGTTTTATTTGTTTCAAATATAAGTGATTAAATTGTGATATAAAACCACCCTTCCCCTCCACTTTCCTCCTTTTTTAGCATTCTCTCTGAACCAGATAATGTCTAAGATCCCACCCCGTAAATTAGGATTGTGTGATTATGTCCCTTGAAGACCATGCCTCACCTGTGTATTCTCTATCCTCACAGAGTCCTAGGTTTCTGGAGTTTCCAGTGAGTCATTCTCCTTAGGGCTTGTTCAGCCCAGTTTGATTCTGACCAGGGTATGTCCCTGTTTTATTGATCCCTCTGTTCTGATCTGTTTTGAGTGCTAGCACATCTAGCATTCAATGTTAGCAAGGATTGGAGAATACACTTGAATGTCTTTACTTCCTTACCAGAGGATGCCCACATGCTTTTGTTGGGACTTACCCAAAACAGAAACCACGATGATGATTTTGAGATCAAGTTTAGGGAAGGAGAGGGGAGTGTCTTTACCAGAGGCAGAAGGAAGCATTTCTGAGGAGCTGCGCCTTGTTTTGTGCATCCAGTTTAGGCAGCTTCATAGTGTATGTAGCTCTCTGGCTGTGGTTGTGCTACACCAAGCCAGTCCTCTGAAGTTGTAACCTGATTTGCTTTGGAGAAAATGTACATCATGTTTACCTCTCTGTGGTCTCGGTCACCTTTCCTTCCTACTCTGGTTCCTGATATTTCCTTCTATTGGCAGTATTTTCTGCATCTGTGCATTCTATGTGTTAATCATTCAAAAATTGAAGTTCAAGCATACTCCCAGAATTGTATAAACTCCAGATGGGTCAGAGATTATAACACAAAAATATGAAAACATGGGAGATTTTAAAATTATAACCACAGAATTTTAAAGCCTCTCTAAAATTGTGACTTAAACCCAGAGGTCAAAGGATTGGTAAATTTGCTCTTTAAAAAGCTGTATGACTAATAGCCTACAAAAGCAAAGTCAAAAGGAAATATAAAATTGAAGAAAATGCCACTTATATTGCACACACACACACACACACACACACACAATGCCACTTATATTGCAGACAAATACATATAATGGAAAAATGCACAAAGGGTATGTCAATACATAATTGACAGAAAGGGAAGTATAGATGACTCAAACATTTGAATGGATGTTTAACCTTACTGAAAAAAGAAGTGCAAGTCTAAAACTAGATTAAGATAGTTTCTTACTTAACACATTGGTAAAAATCCAAAAGTTCGGTAACTCATTTGATTGTCTAGATTTCATATATTGTTGATAGAAGTTCAACATTTAGCAATATACCTGTCAAAATTACAAATGCATTTACTGTTTGACCCAACAATCCTACTTACAAAATTGTCTGTAATAGTAAAATCCAGTAGCAGTTGGTTTTCTTCTCATCCACAGGGGACTGGTTAAATAAACTATGGTACTTCCAAACCATGGAATGTTATGCAGTTGCAAAGAAACCAGAAACAAAACAAGAGTGGATATATTCAGTGTGTATGGGGGAGGGAGTGAACATAGCAGTGTGTCTAACGTGCTGTCATTTGTATTTAAAAAGTCTGAAATGAGTCTGCATGTCTGTATATTCATATCAGAACACTTGCACTACATATAAGACTAAGATTGATTACCTGTGTAGGTGGAGGAAATCAGGTAGAGGGTGGGAATAAGACAATATATTTTCTATTTTATGTTCTTTTGATTTAAAATTGCATAAGAAATGCATACAAATTCCCCTTTTTCTAACATCAGCTGCTTGTGTTGCGTTTGTTCAGGCTTACCAAATAGCATGCTTCCCCCTCATTCTCCCTGCTTTGGACACAGACCATTTGTGTCTCAGACTCCATTGTTAAATCTTTTCTTGTGTTCTCCTTCTACCTGAAGACTGTACCTTATTAAAACTTGCTTGTCTTTTGATCTCTGTAGATTGTTCCTTCCACAGAGAAGCCTCCCTGGATAAGCCAACTGTTCCTTTACATGCATTAGTTGCACCATGTTCATCTCCTTTCTAACTATGACCATAAATGCAGTTGTACATTCTTGAGATTTTTTTCATGTCTGTCTCTCCCACTAGAAAATAAGCCTCATGAGGCAGGGACTGTTTCTACTTTGGAGGTAAAAGTACCTGTGTCATAGGGTAATGAGGGTTCCATGAGATGATACAATAGGTTCTTACACAGTGTGGAGCACAAAAACACATAGTTATCTAGTTTATACTGTTTTGTTTTTTTAGAAAGAAATTATATTGTTTGTGACTAAATTAATGGGGTATAGTTTAAGGAAGAATTCTGATTCTCCTTGACCAGAGAAAGGATTGCCTTTGGAGAAAAGATTGCTGTTGGAGGATTACCTTTGGATTACTTTAGTCTTTTTTGTGAAGAAAGAAAGAAAATAACTTTTGTTCTTCTACTATTCTTGGCTTCTGTATCTGAGTCAAACTGTAAGAAAGCAGCTTTTTGCCAAAAGATTATTTCCCTTCTTAGTTCCATTTCTTTTAGTTATTTATTTTATCAGATACCAGGCAGTTCCAAATAGATTTTTTATTAGAATGTGAGAAATTAACATATACAATTATAATCTGTATTTGTCATATGAACCAAATTGGGTAAAATTCAAGAGAGTGGGTTTGAAGAAGATACAATAGACAGTTCACATTGTGGCATAGGAGACAGAATTGTTTTGAATCACTGGGGTCACATACCCTCTCATTTGTTTTTAGAGTGGCTTCAAAGAGTTTTAAAAGTTATATTCTAGCTGCCTAATATTTTCTTCCAACATTCTCAAGTTATCATCGCCTCATCTTAGTTCCTGACATTTTGGAAGTTGGTGGATTATTTTAATGTGTACTTTAAGTGCCAGGTTTTAACTTTCTATATATTAAGTAGGTATTAAGAAAATTGCCTTTTCAGTTTGCTTCTTGGGTTTCTTTATTCTCTGTTACTTGAATGTCGCCTGCTGTTTCACTCTCAGGGAATTGGAGCCTTAGATCCTAACTGAGATACACATTACTAGAAAGTATTGTTTCCTGCCCTTTTCCTTTAGAGCTTTAAGAAGGATGCATGTGGGGCAGAAAACATAAACCAGAAGTCTCTAGGCTATTTAGGTTCTCAGATTCATTTTACTTAACTTACTGACTATGTTGAGAAATCTGAATTTCTAACCACTTTGGAAAATTCAGAAGGCATGATGAATAGTGAAGAAGCAGTATTACCACATGGCAGCACCTCTGTATGTGTGGGAGAAGCACTCTAGGTTGCAGTTTTCATTCTTTACCTTCCACATCCATCCTCCTTGCTTGCTTCATTCGTTTGTATTTCTTACCTGGCCTCTGACTTCTTTAAGTATTTGAGATTGTGACCCTTGGCATAGAGGAGTAGGACACTGCCAGGTCAAGAGTCTGCTGAGCTGATTGAGTTAAACACTTTGAGGGACTTCTATGAGAATTCAGCATGGTACCTCTTCTGGTAAATGAGCTTTTTTAAAAAAATGGCAATGTATGTCTTGTAGAAATGAGTTTAGGACAGATAATAGCCATTCAGTAAGCACTATAATACTACCAAACAGGACAAGTTTTACCTTCAAAGCTGTTTTCTGGGGGCTGGAGTTGTGGCTCAGTGGTAGAGCACTTGTGGGGCATGTGTGAAGCCCTGGGTTCAATACTTAGCACCATATGTAAATAAATAAATGAAATAAAAGATCCATTGACTTTTCTGGAGCTTTCTACAGATCTTCTGATTGTCCAAATATGTAACTTTTTAGTAAAAAAAAAAAAAAAAGTTTGAATTTATGTTTTAAAAGACATTTTAAGTGAAAATAACCCATAACTAACAAGTTGGCAAGTTGGTAAGTGGCATAGAAAACAAGTTCCTCACACTTCTAAAACTCAACATTTAAAAAAATTGTGGTAAACTTGGTGTGGTGGCATATGCCTGTAATCCCAGTGGCTCAGGAGGCTGAGGCAAGAGGATTGTGAGATCAAACCCAGCTTCAGCAACTTAGCGAGGCACTAAGCAACTTGTTGAGACCCTGTCTCTAAATGAAATATAAAAAGGGCTGGGGATGTGACTCAGTGGTTAAGCACCCCTGGTACCAAAAAAAAAAAAAAAAAATCAAACAGAACAAAAAACCCCCCCCAAAATTCATTCACATTGTTTTGCAACCATCAGTACTGTCAACAATTTTGTTATGCCAGTTATTGTTGAAACGATAACTCCTCCTCTTCCCAGCCCTACTAACCTCTATTTTACTTTCTATCTCTATGAATTTGCCTATACTAGTTACCTAATGTAAATGGAATCATATAATGTTTGTTGTTTTATTTCTGAATTTCTTCACTTAACATGTTTTTAAGGTTTCATGTTGTGGTGTGTATCAGAATTTTGATCCTTTTATGGCTGAATAATATTCCATTTTATGGATGTTCCATGTTTTATTTATCCATTTTCTGCTAGGGAAACAAAACCCTAATCTTTTGACTGCATACCTCTATCAACAGCTAAATAGGAGATGGATTCTTTTTGGTTCATTGTTCCCATTGGCTTCTGTTCTTCTCAAATCTCTGGAGAGTTACACATCTGGATGACTTTCAGTTACTGTGAACCCAAAACAGTTCTGCTTCCTTTAGCCATGAGTGTAGCTATTTATGAATAATTCCCTACCCTACTCACCTACTTAACTTTAGGAGTATAATGATTTCCTACTTGGTTCTCTTGGACTTGATTCTCCTGAGATTAGACCTATTTGGTACAACTACGTACATATCTGGAGGTTTAGCTTTCTGGTCTCCATGTGTCAGTCACTAACTAGTTGCTCCACTATTCTTGAGTATCATTCCCCTGAGAACCCTGTTTCCCAAGTCTGGCCCCAGTTCTTCCTCCACCTTTCCCAGGTTGGCCAGTCTGGACAATTGTGATCTTCCCCACCTCAAAGCTGTTGGAATGAGAGTAACTTAGTTCTTTCCTTCATGGTTAAGTAGGGCTGTATCCCAAGGAAGAAATGAGTTTAGGAATAGTTAACTGGGTCTAAAACAGTATGAAAGTAGTATCTCATTTTGAGCGTTTTGAAAAGTTTACTGGTAACATTTGGAAACAATGTCAATACATTTATAATTCATTGATAGAGCCACAAAAGTTACTTTTATTACTTTTCTGTGACTTTTTGGGCAGGATAACTGCCTAACTTGATATAACTGTGACTGTATCAGAAAAGACTTGGAAGGTCAAAGGTGGATCCTAATAAATTGATAAACCTGTCATAGACCAGTTTATAATGTCAACTTTTAGTTTATTAAGAAAAAACTGTAGCCGGGCGTGGTGGCACACGCCTGTAATCCCAGCACTTGGGAGGCTGAGGCAGGAGGATCTCGAGTTCAAAGCCAGCCTCAGCAACTTAGCGAGGCCCTAAACAACTCAATGAGACCCTGTCTCTAAATAAAATAGGGCTGGGGATGTGGCTCAGTGGTGGAGTGACCCTGGGTTCAATCCCTGGTACCAGAAAAAAAAAAAAAGAAAAAAAAGAAAAAACTGTGAAACAAAATATCTCTAATCCCTATTTCATAAAAGGGAAAACAAAAATGTTCTAATAGTTAACTATAGGAATTCCTCGGAATAAAAGACAGGTTTTAAAAAAAATTGAACAGCACCTTATATTACTGTTTTTCTCTGCATCATTATAAACTTGGTTGTGAATTAGTCTTTGGGCCTTACTGGTATAGATATGAATGTTTCCGAAACTTACAGGAAGTGAATTGTTCAGGTTGGCCAAGGGTGGGAAGAATAGAGGAAGAACTGGTGCTGGTGGGAGGGCAATGTTTGGGAAAGGAAATTTTCAGGGGAGTGAAGATCTTTTTTTTTTTTTTTTTTTAAATGTGCTGAATGCCCAGGTTGAAGGTCAGCAAGCAGTTAGTTTAGCTGTGGAAAGAAAGATTTTGCACTGGGGATGTTGATCAGTGGTAGAACTCTTGCCTAGTATGTACAAGGCTCTGGATTTGATCCCAAAACCCTCAAAAAGAGAAGAAAAAAAAAGAGATTGATTTAGGTATCTTCCACCATGAGTTGGTAGTCTCAGTCATGAAAAATAGGCTGTTTTTTGAGGAAAAACATAGAAGATAGAGCAAAGGGTAGCTTGTTAGAGGTTAAGAGTATGACTGAAACAAACAGGCTCGGGTTTGAATCCCCAGTTCACTGTTTACAATCTGGCTTTACTAGGACAGTAATAGTATCTATCTAATTTGTGTTGCCTTCAGAATTAAAGAAGTTAATATTATATAAAATGCCTATAGTATTGCTTGGCAGATAGTAAATGATATATGTGTTAGCTGTTATTGTTTGATAGTGGCTTAAAAGACCTCTGTCTCCTGGGTAGTATGTATTAGGTAATGGCAGATTATAGCTCCTGTTTAGAGTATGGATAATTTCCCAAAATCTTAATTTAAAAATTTTAGGGGGGTCTTGGGCTATAGCTCAGTGACAGAGTGCTTGCCTAGCACATGTGAGGCATTGGGGTTGATCCTTGGCACTGCATAAAAAAGTAAACAAAATAAAAGCATGTTGTCCATCTATGATGATTTTAAAAAAATTTTAGGGGAACTATGGGAGCAAAGAAGAGGAGATAAATTCAGATTCTAAGGAGAGGAGAGCCCTTTTCATGAGAACTGAGATGGCCAGTGGGTTTTTTGTTTTGTTTTGTTTTGTTTTGTTTGTTTGTTTCTGAGCAGTTGCCAAGTATGGACATGTTCTTTTATCAACTTTTGGTGCAAGAAGAGGGAATCCACAGGGGAAAAGACAAATCAGGCAATCTTTTAACAGTCATGTGAACTGGTTTGACAGATGTAAATCTAAGAAGCCCAAAATGCACAACTTCTCCTATCCCTCTCCTTTTAGACATTTGCTAAGTACTGTGGTGGTATGGGAGGCTGAGGATGAGGCTGGAAAAACCAAATAGAATCTCTTGCTGCTTAGGAGACTTTCTAGATTCTGAAACTTCACTTTAGGACCCCTTTCTTATCTTAAAAATTATTGAATTCCGTGGCTTGTCGGTTACTGTATCAGAAATCTAGAAATTAAAAGTAAGATAAATTTAAAGTATTTATTAATTTAAAAATAATAAATGCACTGCATGGTAACTTTAATAAAATAATTAAAATCTTCACAAAACAAAAAATGTTGCTAAGCAAGTCTTTTTACTGCCCCCCCCCCCCTTTTTTTTTTTTGGTGGTACTAGGAATGGAACCCAGGGCTTTGCAAATGCTAGGCAAGTGCTCTGCCACTGAACTACATTCCCAGCCCTGCAATGTATTATTTTTATTGGAGTAAATGAAGAAAATCTATCCTCATATAGATTCGTAGTTGGAAAAAAAGGGAGGAGTAATTTAATAGCATTTTTAGATAATTGTGAATATCGTTTCATCCTATGCCCAAACTTGACAGGTGGTAGTCTATTAAAGGTTAGTTGCTGTGCAAAATCTGAAACACTCGATGAACTTTTTGTACTTTATTACGTTAAAATCCATTGTACTAGGGCAAGAGAGGATAAAAGAGAGGATGCATCTGATATACGCATGTACAGAAATGTCACAGTGAAACCCATTAATTTGTATAATTAATACATGTTTATAAAAAAGAAAATCTATTGTTCTGTCTTGGTTTTTTTGGGTGGTGGGTACTAGGGATTGAACTCAGGGGCACTCAACCACTGAGCCACATCCCCAGCCCTTTTTTGTATTTTATTTAGAGACAGTTCTCACTGAGTTGCTTAGTGCCTCGCTTTTGCTAAGACTGGCTTTGAACCATCCTCCTGCCTCAGCCTCCCAAGCTTCTGGGATTCCAGGCATGTGCCACTGCACCTGGCTCTAGCTTGTATTTTGAATGAATCTTTTACCCATCCATAATTTTGTATCATACACTGGCCATTCAGAAATGTTTATTGAAGTGTGTGGCCTTCCAAACACTGATGTGTTTCATTATATGGTATTAAAAATCATATTTGTCAGTATCACCAGTGATCTCACAAAAAAAGTGGTTAAGTGTTGGAAAGCTGTCAAGGTTATATTGACTGATAATAGTGTTCCACAATTTTAACTTTTGCTTCAAGTTTCAAGTTTTATCATTGGCAACAAATACTGTTATTTTTATCCCTGAAGTTGCAGGCTTATTGCATTCATTTTGAGAAAACATCTGTTAAATATCCAAGTTGAAAGATCATAAGTTGTCTATTAGTTGTTCTTTCAAGTATAAAATGGTGTTTTGTGTGGGGTGGGGGACCAGATCAACCAAACCAAGCCAACAGTTAAGTTTGCATCTCAAGAAGTTACACAGGACCTTTCCTTGAAACAACAACCATACTTTGGTGTATAGCAAAAATGCTTTATCCTTACTTCCCATTTTGTGACTTTGATTATAAAAAGACATGTACTTACTGGTCAGGAATTAATCCAACTAGTTATTTTCGCTGTTTTATCAAGGAAAATTGGTATTTTTTTTCTTACTGTGAGTGCGTGGCACTGGTGAATATAATTGTACAGTTGGTGCTACTGCCTCAATTCATGCAGATATTCTAACAGTTTAACACATCATTGCTTTTGCAATGCCTGTGTCAACACGGTGAAAAGGGTAAATTCTATCTTAGTATTATTATAGTTTTTTTTTTCATAGGTCCCCTGGAAAACTCTGAGAACCTTGGGGTCCACAGGCCATATTTTGAGAACTAGTAATGTAGAGGAGGGACCTGCATGAACAACTGAGAACTTTACCCTTGAGACAGTTAAAAATAGAGGTGAGCGGAATCTAACTAAAGCTGTATTCTAGTCCCATCCTCACTCAGTTCCTTTTGACCTAACAAAGGACAGAGCAAATCTTCTTGGAAAGTATGTCAACCATAGCATCTACAGTTATTTTATAGGTAATATTTAATGTACAATCAAATATTAGGAAAAGGACTTTGTTTCTAGCCACAGGGAATAACAGGGTCTGGAATTGCCTTTTCTCAATAAACAATGAAAAAATTGGACAATATATGCACAGCAACTGCCTTCATATATTGGATAACAGGCAACATAGCACTGTGATTCTTGAGAATTGTCTTGGCTTTCTGCCTAGAGGCAATTTTCAGATCTTGGTTCAGGGAAGGGAAACACCCTTCCCTGAACACCAAACAACACCCTGTGGTATTGCTGAGTGGTGTGAGACATAGATCAGAGTTCAGGGAGATCCTGGTGGCTAGATTGTACAGGACAGTGTACCCAACAGAAGGGACCTCTGCAGATAAAGAACACTAGATACCTGTTAGAGTTCCTCTGAATCCTGCATGTGGTAGGGTGAAATTCAGTGAGGCTGGGCAAAAAACAATGTCTAGGAAAAACTGGGTTTAGTAAATTGTGCAATTCCCACATATACACAACCATAAATTATTTGAGTTTCCATCCACCAGAGTGCAAAAACCTTATTGATTACATGGAATATTCAGGGGGGACTTTAGAAATGTCACAATTTATAGTGCAACTGAATTAGTTCTAGAATAAAGACTGCTCTAGATCTACCCTAAACAAAAGGCCCACATTAGTCAAGTTGGTTCATGTGTAATTTAACTGCCAGCTAGATCATTTTTAAATGAATACAACAAAATCTAAAAGTTAACAGCATAATATCAAAATTATTTGGCATATGATAAAAAAATTCCTAGACATGTCAAGAAACAGGCAAAACATAACTCAACCAAAAATTTTAAAGAAAAACAGATCCAGAAATAGCAGAAATGATGGAATTAACATACAAGAATACTGAAAAATTTCAATAATTAACTCTATGTTCAAGTGATATAAAGGAAAATATGAACATTATAGGGAGAGAAATGGGAAATATAAAAAACCAAATGGAACTTAAAGATATGAAATATAAAGTATACTTAATAAATATCATTTAATGGGATTACAGACAAATTACATATGAAAGAAAAAAATCAGTGATCTTGAAAGAAAATAGTAGCTATCCAGACTGAAGTGTACAGGGAAAAATCATAGGAACTTATGAATATATTGGTCAATATTAAGTGGTTTAAAATCTGAGTAACTAGAATACCAAAAAGTAGGGAAAAATATTTGAAGAAATAACCTAAAAATTTTCATATTTGATGGAAAGTATACATTAATATTTCATAATCAAATTGTTGAAAACAGGTGGTGAAGAGAAAAATCTTAAATTAGTTGGAGAAAAAAATAGGCACACTAAGTACAGAAGAGCAATTACCACAGACATATCCAAAACTATAAAAACATGAAGATAAAAGAAAGACATCTTTAAAGTTGATGGGAGGAAAATCCCTGTCAGCCTAGGTTGCTATACCCACTAAAAATATCTTTCATAAATGGAAAGATACTTTTTCAAACAAATTAAAGCCACGTAAAGGCAGATTTGCAGACTTGTTCTACAAGAACTGTTAGACATCATTCTTTAGAAAGAAGGAAAATGATATCCAGTGGAAACTGATCAGCACCTAAGAATGGAGAGCTTTGGAAATACTAAATATGTAGGTAAAAAGAGTTTTTTAAATGTAATTCTTTTTTCGTTTTTAGTTGTAGATGGACACAATACCTTTATTTTATTTAATTATTTTTATGTGGTACTGAGGATCAAACCCAGTGCCCCACACATGCTAGGCAAGTACTCTACCACTGAGCTACAACTCCAATCTGAGTTCTTTTAATCATTAAAAATTGAAGATAATTAACTGTTTAAACAAAAGTAATAGCAACATATATTGTGTGTGTTTGTGTGTGTGTGTTTTAACATTTGAAGAAGTAAAATAAAAATATAGGATGGGAGGGGGGATAATGTAAGTATACAGTAGCCTTCTTATCCATGTTTTGTTTGTTTGTTTGTTTGGTTGGTGCTGAGGATTAAACTCAGTTGCTTTACCACTGGGCCATATGCCCAGCTCTTCTGATTGATTTATTTTTATTTTGAAACAGGTTCTTACTAAGTTGATTAGTGCCTCGCTAAGTTGCTGAGGCTGACCTTAAACTTGCAATCCTCCTGCCTCCTGAGTTGCTGGGATTACAGGCATGCATCACCATGCCTGGCTTATCCATGGTTTTGATATCTACAGTTTCAGTTATCCTTGGTCAGCTGTGATCTGGAGAATAGTAAATGGACAATTCCAGAAATAAATAATTTATAAGTTTTAAATTGTGTGCTGTTCTCAGTAGGGTGATGAAATTTCATGCTGTCCCTGATAAATCATCCCTTTGTCCACATATCTGTGCTGTATGTGCTAACTGTATATATGCTGTGTACATTTTACAGCTATCTTTGTTATCAGATTGACTGTTGCAGTATTGCATTGCATGTGTGTAGGATTTGGTATCCTATTTGTAGTTTTAGGTATCCATTGGGGTCTTGAAATGTTTCGTCAATAAAGGGAACTACTGTATTGTTTAAGATTAATACATTACATACAAAAGAGGATAATAGTGTTTGAAGGTAGATCATGATTTAAGTAAAAGGTACATGCTGTAAATCCTAGAATAACCACTTGAAAAACAAGCCACATTCCAAGAAATAATTAATCTAGAAGAAGGCAAGGAATGAGAGAGAGAGAGAGAGAGAGAGAGAGAGAGGAACAAAGAACAAACAAGGCAAATAGAAAATAAATAAGTAAATAAACAGTAAAATGACAGATTTAAACCCAGTTTCATCAGTAATCACATTAACTAAAAGTGGTTGAAATACTCCAGTTAAAAGACAGTGATTTTCAAGCTACATTTAAAAAGCATAAAACCTTTGCTATCGACAAGAAACTAATTTTAAATGAAGATCAAGAGATGGAAAATATACATCAAACTAATCAAACAATAAGAAAGTTGGCCATATTAATCTAAAACTAGAGTTCAGAGCAAAGAATATTACAAAGGGTAAAAAGAAGTACTTAGAATGATAAAAGAATCAGTTCCTCAAGAAGATATAACTATAACTATTCAAACTGACAGCTGAAATAGACAAATTATAGTTGATGATTTCAACATTCCCTGACTTGACTTAAATGACATTTATAAAACATGCCTCAAAACAACTGCAGAATAAACATTCTTTTCAAGTGCACGTGAAACATGCACCTAGATTGCCATATGCTGGGAAGTTAAAAAAAAAGTCTCAATAAACTTGAAAAGTTTTAAATCACAAAACATATGCCTTGGACAAAAACAGAATTAAGTTAGAATTTACTAACAAAGATATCTGGAAAGTTCTCAAATATTTAGAAATTAAGAGCAGAAATCAATAGAAAATGGACAAGCAATACAGAAAAAATTAACAAAATAAAATCCTGATTTTCTCAAAGTTCAGTTAAACCACCAGTATTAGAAAGAATATTGACAATAGTATGTAGAGATGGGAAGGTCCTCAGTTGTGCATATAACATTGTTTTGAGTATGGAACTGTAAGAGAGGAGACAAACAGGCTAAGGTTCAAGAAGGGAAATTCCAAGGTCGAGATCTGGGTGGACCTGTTCTGACGTCACTCCAGAGTTTTCCTGACATTAGGATGAATTGGAGGGAATAGGGAGAGATGCTAGACTGGAAGTTAGAGCCCCAACAGGTCACCTACATCAGTATTGTTGAACTGAAGGTGAGAGGAAGAGGGGAAAATAATCTGCTGAAAAGAAAATGTTTGCTTTCCCTTGAGAAACATTCTTTGGCTCCATTTCTGCATTAAAAATTTATGTCGTGAAAGCCTTAACTGTGGTCATTTTTCACTCTCAGATTTAAGCTAATGAATCATGTTTAAGTTACTTTAAGGTTTTCTTTATTAAGAAAATGAGAATTTTTAAGAATTTTAACAATGAACATGGAATTAGACATCAAGAAAAACAAGCAACTGCTTGTGTATATTCTCCTTTTTCCTTTAAGGTAATTTAAAATTGTGTGTGTGTGTATGTGTGTGTTGTTACCTGTTACTGCTACAGGCAGTATCTGACCACTTTATTTCCTATGGGCTAAGTAGAAATAGGCAGTCAACTGAAATCTGTAGTATAAGTAGAGTTGCTGCCTTATGATTAGTTTCTTTACACACAAATAGTTATAAATTTAGCCAGTATTAAAGCATGTATACCTATATGTTTATTTTCATTTTGGATCTTGACTTTTAATCAGAGAAAGATTTTATCAGATATGTTTCAGGTGATGGAATTAATTCACAGATTTACTATACAATATTATACTAATACACTAGTATACAGTATTATACTAATATTGGTATAAAATTCAAACTTCATAGTTGGGCTTTGCTTATTTTTAAAGAAACTCTTCTCATTTGAAAGGTGATTAAAGTACTTTTTATAAAATATGTGCAAATGTCTCCAATGAAGAGGAATTTCTAGGTTTTTATTTTAGCCAAATATTAAATACCAGGCAGTAGGTTGTAGGATGGCGTTTTTGTCATTTTTGCACTTGTTTGATTTGCTTGAATTTTAAAATAATGAACATTGGTCATTTTTTCAAAACATGAAACATCCAAAAGTGCCTACACATAAGAAGCAAAAGTGAATATTTATTGAATAAATGAATGACTAACATGAATTTCATGAGGACACTAAGGATAATATTTATGATAGTATATTAGGTTTAGTTATAATATGTTTTGATACTTTGGACATACTGGAAAGTAATTTGGGCAGTTAATCTAGTTTATTGCCTGCCACAAAGGAAATATGGACTTATACCACATTAATATACCAGAAGTACCTAAAATTCCCTAAAACACCAGCCCTTCTCATACTGCTATGGAAGAGAGAAAAGCATCAAGAATATTTGCTTTCAAATTAATTGTGTATCTACTTTGTAACTTTCTCCCCTGCTGTGAACAGAAATTATCTTTTGGCAGTAGGAGCTCTGTAAGAAAAATATTAGCCCTTATCACAGCAAGGTTATACAATGGGTTAATTTTAAAATACAATGTTTGCTACCAGCCAAGATAGAAAGTTAGTCAGTTTTCTGTATCTTCTTTTACTCTTTCTTTTATCATTAGAAGTGGTATTAAAAAAAAAATTCTTCCATTTGGTTTCTTTCTTATCTCTCATGGACTGTAGATATAGTGTTGTGGGTTCTCAGTTCACCACTCGTCTTATGAGTAAGATGGGATTTCTTTTTCACTAACCATGTTCTTATCTCTTTCACAAGAATAAAATATGTAAGCCTTTAAAAATAAAACTTGAACGGTATTAAAAAGTCTTTTAATCACAAATTATCTTCTGCATTTGTTCTCTCTTATCAGTTAATCTCATTTGTAACATTTTAAAAAAATTTGTGTAGCTAGCAACTGTCAAAAAAAGTTAATTGTTTTCACAATGATGGGATCCAATTAGATTTTCATTGATGACTGAATAACACAAATTCCTCTATTATTTTCTAGATTTTGGGGGTGAAGGAGTGCTGGAGATTAAACCCAGGACCTCCTGAACCTAGAATCTTCAGGACCACATGTTCTACTACTGAGCTACACTCTCAGCCCCTATTCTCTAGATTTTTAACAGTTACGGATGTTAAAAATGAAAGTAGAGCCGGGCGCGGTGGCGCACGCCTCTAATCCAAGCGACTTGGGAGGCTGAGTCAGGAGGATCGGAGTTCAAAGCCAGCCTCAGCAACTTAGCGAGGCCCTAAGCAACTCAGTGAGACCCTGTCTCTAAATAAAACACAAAATAGGGCTGGGGATGTGGCTCAGTGGCCGAGTGTCCCTGAGTTCAAACCCTGGAGCCACGAGAAAAAAAAAAAAAAAAAAAAAAAAAAAAAAAAATGAAAGTAGATTTGTCTTGTATATAATTAAGAGTCTAGGATTAATATTTGCATAAAATTTGGACTTCATAGTTGGTTATTCTTATTTTTAAAGAAAATTTTCTCATTTGAATAGTGATTAGAATACTTTTTATGAAATATGTGCTAATACATCTAGTGAAAAGAAATGTCTAGGTGGTTTTTTTTACCAAATGTTAAATGCTAGGCAGTAGGTTGTAGGATGATGTAGGATAAGGAGCATAATGTCTGGGTTTTCCAGGATATTTCTGGGTTGTATCTGTTTTCTTGGCAAATTTTTCTAATGCACTTTTTATTTTGGAATAATTTCAGATTTGCAGAAAAGTTGCAAAGATACCAAGCAGCGTTCATATAACCAACCGTCCCTTAGTTTTCCCTAATTGACAACATGTTATATAACCATGTTACATGCTTTAAGGAATTAACAGTGGTACATTAACTAAATCCCCAACTTCATTTGTCATGTCTCCTTAGTCTCTGTTTTGTGATAGTTTATCAATCTTTCCTTATTTTTCATGACTTTAATAGTTTTGAGGAGTATTGGTCACTTTTATGGATTGTCCCTCAGTTCAAGTTTTCCAGATGCTTTTATCATGTAGACTGATTATGGGTTTTGGGGGACATGGGGGCGGGGATATAACATGGAAAATAATTGCCCCTCTCAGTATAGAATTTGAAGTATTCTGCCATTATGATTTATCTCTTGGCGTTAGGTTAACCTTGATCATCTGGCCAAGGTAATATCTGGTAGAACTGACCACTGTAAAGTTACTGCCTTGCCACATGCTTCATTCTTTGGAAACAAGTCACTAAGTCCAGCCTACACTCTAGGAGAGGGGTTAAGTTAAGTAAGCTCTTTGAGACTATATGCAAAAATTACTTAGAATTCTTCTTTCAGGAACTGGGGATGTGACTCAGTGGTAGAGCACTTGCCTTGCATTGTGAGGCCCTGGATTCAATCCCTAGCACCAACAAAACAAAACAAAACAAAAAAACTTTCGTAAGAAAGATCTGTCTTTTCTCTCCCTAATTTTTTTTAAAGATGTCTTCAGTCATTTGTATCAGTAAAGGCTCATGGGTGTTTATTTTGAGTTCTCATATACTACCTTCTTTTCTTCTTCATTTTTTTCAGTGTTGGAAATTGAACCCAGGGCCTTGTGGTTGAGAGGCAAGCACTTTACCAACTGATCTATATCCCCAGACCCTTCATTATATACTATCTTATTGCTCAAATGTTTCTAACTTTGGCCATTGGAAACTCTTTAAAATTGGCTTCTGTTCTAAAACCTTCTTTTGTTTTTGTGAACACTTTCTTACTACCTGGTACTATAAGACATTCTGCTTACCTTGTATTTTCTCTACCCTAAGCAACCATTTCTCCAGTGAGCTGCAGTCCCTTCTTTGGAATAGTATTTTTAGTAAACCAATATCTGGATGGTAGGTATGCTAAGTGTTGCTGGAGTATCACTATTTTTCAGTCCTCTCAAGAGAGAGCAAGGTGCTGGCCTCCTGGTGCACGCCTGTAATCCTAGCAGCTCAGGAAGCTGAGGCAGGAGGATTAGGAGTTCAAAGCCAGCCTCAGTAACAAAGAGGAACTAAGCAGCTCAGTGAGATCCTGTCGCTAAATAAAATACAAAAAAGGGCCAGGAATGTGTCTCAGTGGTTGAGTGACCCTGAGTTCAATCCCTGGTACCCATCCTCCACAAAAAAAAAAAAGAAAGAAAGAAAGAAAGAAAAAGAAAAGAGAGCAAGGAATGTATATACATACATCATTATAATTATTTCTATAGTTATCTGTCTGTATCTATTTTAAATTCAACATGAGTTTATATTGATGATTCTTACTCTAATCCAGCTTTCTTCCTTAGTTTATTTGTAAATTCACTTTCTAAGAATCAGTAATCTGGCTTCTACCATCTACCATCTGTTTACTGATTTGTTCAAGTATAGTATACATGTGAAGCATTTTCAGACATGTTAATTCATACCCCCATAAGGACCAGCTTTATCAACTAGAAAGCAGTGTTTATGTACAAGTAAGTCTTTTTGCCTCTCACTTTACTATTTCCAGTCAAAATATGATTTTCCAAAATTATTTAGGTCAACTCCTATATTAGTTTTCATCACTGTGTTCAAAATGACTGACAATAACAACTTACAGAAGGAAAGATTTAATTTGGCTTATAGTTTCAGAGGTTTCAGTCCATGATTGACTGGCTTCATTGCTTTAGGACTGAGGTGAGGCAGAACATCATGACTGAAGGACATAAAGGAGGAAAACTGTTCAGCTCATGGCAGCCAGGAAGCAGAGAGGTGGAGGGACAGGGACAAGATGTAGTCCCCAAGGGCATGCCCCCCTCGTGGCCTCCTTCCCCCAACCATGTCCCCACCTTCCTCTAGTTTCCATTTCCTCCCAGTTGTTCCATTTAAATTATTAGCCCATCAAATGGATTAATCCACCATTGAGCTTACAGTCTTCATGATCCAATCACTTCCCACAAGCCCCACCCTGAACATTGTTGCACTAAGAACCAAGTCTTCAACATATGAGCTATTAGAGGATATTCCAGATCCAAACTATTACAGCTCCCTCTCACCCCACTTTTCTTACCTGCCCTGCTCAGTGAGATTATGTCATACATATTAATACAGTTAGGCTGTGTGTGTGTCACAGTCTGTATTTCATCTTGGGATTTCCACCCTCCTGGTTGATTTAAAGTTTTGCATACATTAAAGTTTGCCGTTTGGATTGTAAAGTTCTTTGGGTTTTGCCAAATACCTAGTTTCATGTATCACTAGCCTAGTTCCATACAGAATAGTTTTGTCACCCTAAAATTCTCCTGTATGTCCCTTTTGTAGTAGACCACCTCTGCTCCCTAATCCCTGGCAAATACTGATCTGTTTTCTGTCCTTTAATTTAGTCTTTTCCAGAATATCATATGAATGAAATCCTATGATATATAAATTATACAGTATGTAACCTTTCAGATCTTTTTTTTCACTTTAGGAAAATACATTTAAGATTCACTGATCTTGGGCTGGGGTTGTAGCTCGTGGTAGAATGCTTGCCTAGCATGTGTGAGGCACTACATTAAATCTTCAGCACCACATAAAAAAATAAGAAAAATAAAGTTACGAAAAAAAAAGATTCCCCATCTTGTGTGAATCCATAACTTGTTCCTTGGTATCACTGAATGTATATACCAGTTTGTTTACCCTTTTCCCTATTGAAAGACATATTGGTTACTTCCAGTTCTTAGTGATTATGAAGAAAACTGAAAGAAAAAATTCACATATAGGATTTTGCAGGAATAGAAGTTCATTTCTTTTCAGGAAATATCCAAGAGTATGATTACTAGTACTAGGTTAATTGGAAAAGTTATGTCTAACTTTTTAAGAACTGCCAAAGTGTCTTTCAAAGTGGCTATTAACATTTTGCATTTCCATCAGCAATGCATGAGTTCCTTTTGCTCTGCGAGGTGCTCCTGTGGGGTGTATGGGGTGTGTGTGTGTGTGTGTGTGTACATGTATAAATTTTTTTTTTTTTTTTTGGAGGGATATGAGGAATTGAACCTAGGGGTACTTTACCATGAGCTATAGCCCCAATCTTTTTTACTTTTTCTTTTTTATTCATATAAAAACAATGATGTCATTAATAATGAGTTAAAATTTTTGAGCAGTTTATTTGTATCATCTTCCCAGAATCTCAAGATGAAGTTCATTTAAATGAAAACTACTGATATTTTTGGAAATACAGGCTGCTGCTTCAGTTGGTCATGCAAGTGAGAATTCTGCTGGCAGGTCAGAGGTCACAGGTGCATTTGCAAGCCTGTCATCTCATCTCCAAGAATAGCCATCCTGCCTTTCTGGTCTTTTTCACAGGTACTGGAGAGAAGCTGGGGAACAGTGAAGTTTCCAGATGTCAGGGTCTTATAAGTATGTCAAATCAGACCGTCCCTGGGAATGTCTAGTTCACAGTGATCAGAATACCAAAGCAGAGTGCAGTGATTGAGAGAAAATTAACAAACCGGTTGGACTTATTTGAGGATAAGGCAGCCTGTGGACTAAATTTTTCTGTTGTTCCAGTGTGTGGTTTTCTATTTCTTGTTTTTTTTTTTAAATATGTTTTTTAGTTATAGGTGGATATAATACCTTTATTTTATTTTTATGTAGTGCTGAGGATCGAACCCAGGGTCTCATGCGTACTAGACAAGCACACTATCACTGAGTCACAACCCAGCCTGGTTTTCCTTTTCTTAGATGAAATTAATATATAGCATCCTTTTGTATCTTGCCACTATGATAGAGTCAGAAGAATCTAAGCTTTGGATTTTCCTGGTTTAATTTTACATTACTTTAGGTACTCGGGAAGTAATTTGAAGACTTCCTTTATTACCAAAGGTGATTCCTAGATGATCTTCATATTCTCTTCAAAACACAGAAAATAACTTTCTGATAAAAAAGAAAACAAACCCAAACTGATTGAGCCTTTAAAAAGTTTTCCTTTCTAGCCAAATGTGATTCAGTTAGCTTTAATATTAAAATGTTACCACTAGCACTGTGCTGTGCCCTAATTATGAGATCACCAGGCACTTTGGGCAGGTCACTTATCTTGTCTTAGTCATAGTTTGTTCTTTTGTAAAATTCAGATTGAATTATTGGATTTTTGGATACCTTCCAACTCTGTATTAGGTTTTAACCTAAAATGAAAAATTTTCAAGTGGTGTTGAGTTAAGTGTAAACCTAGTCCTCCTGTGAGCCTTAGTAAAACACAGAACAATGTTCTGTGACATGTTCAGATGACATTTAAATATAGAATCAACTTGTTAATTGGTTTTTATTTTTTTAAATTGAAATCTGCATGCCCAATGTGAAACTGTTTACATTATAAACTTTCTGCATATATCTAATAAACATAGAGATTTTCCCCCCTCAGTACTAGGAATTGAACCCAGAGCCTCACATATGCTAGAGCAAATGTTCTAATCACTGAGCTACATTCCCAGCCCTAAAGTTACTTTTAAATATCAGGAAGCCTGAATTTTTAAATCTGACGTTCATCATTGTACAAATATTCTTTGTAATTTGTTTTGATTTTTGTAAATGGTAACCTGGAAGAAAAGTAGGTCACTATTTTCAATACCAGATTCTTTTCCATATAAATATACCTAACTAATTTACTAAGTAGTTAGTACAGTCTTAGTTTTCAGGAACTGATACTTATTATCAGAGTCATATTCATTTTCAACAAGATGCCACAACTACAAAAAAAAATGTACATTTGCAATCTCAATGCAAATGGTTAAATGGGACCCTGATCTTTTGAAAGAGTAATTTGAATTACCCCCAAAAGCAACTGAAATTTTTAAACTTCATTATTCATTTAGCCAACAAGTTAAATTGGTTAACAAGAAAAGAAATACAAATTCAGAGGTTTGGAATTGATGTTTAACCAAGGCAACTACTGAAGGATTTCTATTGATTCGAATATCAGTCTAGCAGCCACTCAGCTTCCTGCCATTCATCATCCAGTAGGCTCTCTCAGGCCCCTCTGGCAACTCTTACTTAACCACACTGCATCCCTTGGGCTTCCCATTCTCCATCTTGATGTTGGTGTACAGCACATGGCCACATTTATTGAATTTGTCTGTTAGCATCTTTCATGTAAAATCAGATGGGAAATTTCTTACAAATGTCTGGCAGGCCTTCCTGGCCACCAATCTTAGTTTTTAAAAATGTGTTTGAGTTGATTTTTGAAGAGAAACATTTATAGCTGTCTTTCTCAAAACTGATTAGAGAATGAAGAGAATGAGAAAGGGGAAGCTGAATTTGGCTTCATTTAATGTAGTTAATGACATTCCAGGGCAGAAATTGTTTACTTAAACAGTTAGTTGGTAAGATCATTGAACCCTACATATGATTTCCTGTAGACTTGCTTTTATACTTGTTAGGGAGTTATATTTCTTGTTCCACTAAGCAATCTTGTTACATATTTTGGGCCATGTATTTTTGCTGATATATAATAGTGCTCTTTTAAAGGTAGAAATTGGCCACTCATGGAAACTTGCAGGTTGATCCAGGCCACACAGAGATGTTACTGTGATTTCACACCTAAAGGAGTATTTTGCCTCTGCATCCACATTTGCTTGGCCTAAGTGGTTATCTGTTTCATTGTACCAATACAAATTGAGAACCATTAAAGGACACAAGATGATAAATGCACTTGTCACTATGTCTTCATCAAACTAGTATTTGCAGAGGTATTTTTCTTCATCTTTTTATATCCCACCAGGAACAAACATTAGAAGGGCTGTGTGAAATTTCTCTTTGACCCCTCCCCTTTGTAAGAATTCCTAAATGCCACCCTTCCTTCTTATTTAGTTTTCATTCAGGTTTTTTTGTTGTTGTTGTTTGTTTCCTGTAATAATTTAGTGGTAAACTGCCTGTTTTATTCCTTTTATTCTTTCCTTTTTATTTTTCTAAGATATTCAGCATTCAGGCTTAAGGTGTCAGTTCTATTGTCCTATAGTCAAAGTTGATCTGTTAGTCATTATTTCATCTGAAACTTCCTTACTGAATACTTGTACAAAAACAACCCAACATAGAAAATAATGACAGTTGATCATAACAGTGACCCCTAAGGTAGGGCATGGAATCAAAATGTTTCTGATATATCCACAAAAGATAATATTATGATCACTTTATTATGTATTTTGTTTCAGTTCATTTAACAAGTGTTAATCTATATATAGTAACTAGGTATTGATCAGAATACCCTATTTCCTGATTCAAGAGGGCAGCAGGATGTTTATTGTGTTTTACTTTAACCCTACCATAAAGGTTTTCTGCATGAAGAACATTTTTTAATTAAAAAATGTGGGAAGATAAGTATAGTATATCTTATATTAGGGTCATG
This sequence comes from Glaucomys volans, assembly GCA_020662805.1. NCBI lineage: Eukaryota > Metazoa > Chordata > Mammalia > Rodentia > Sciuridae > Glaucomys > Glaucomys volans. The sequence goes on along the minus strand of JAJEJO010002263.1, from coordinate 392,266 downwards.
TTCTGAAGATTCTTGAATCTCTCCTCCTCAACAAATGGGCCCACTAAATAAAGAGATCAAATTCAGAGGTCAGTATTCATCTGGAAAGGCTCACTATAAGAGTACTTCTTTCTGAACGTGAAAGTTCTTAATCTCTTTTTGAATATTGATTTAAACAAACATTTATTGAATATTTGCCATGTATAAAATATTTGATAAGAGATAAATAGCAAGTTCAAGAATAAGGGAAATAGAACTATGATATTGATACTTTTGTGACCTTCAAATACTTATATTCTAATAATTCCTTAAATTAACAGGAGGAGGTTTTGTATGTCTTTATTTGTGGAAATTTTCTGAGAAATTTTTATCAGACAGCTGAAAGGTACCAGGGGAACAAAGATCTATTCAAAATTTCATAAGCATTGTGAATGTGTGTGTGTGATCATGTGCATGTTTTAATAACTTTTTTATAGTACATTTTACATACCATAAGATTTATTCATTGGTCTTGGTATATTTACAGAGTTGTGAAACCATTACCATTATCTTATTTTAGAACATTTCTATCATCCCCCCAAAACACCTGTATCCATTAGTAACCACTCCTTGTTACCTTTCACCTCTAAGCAACTACTAATCTAGTTTCTGTCTTTATGAATTTGCCAAGTCTGGGAATTTCATATAAATGGAATTATATAAAATTTTCCTTTTATGTCTGGCTTCTTTCACTTTGCATAACGAAAGATGCAACTTTCAAGGTTCATCAATGTTGCCGTAGGTATCAGTACTTCATTTCTTTTTATAGTAGAATAATACCTATTTTGTAAATATACCACATTTTGTTTATTTTATTGATCAGTTGATATTTGGGTTGTTTCCTATTTTTGCTATTATGAATAATGCTTCCACATAGTCATTTACAAGCTTTTGTGTGGGTACATGTTTACATCTCTTGCGCATATATGTAGTAGTAGAATTGCTGAGTCATATAGTAACTTACTTTTACCTTTTTGAATTGTTTTCCATGTTGACTGTATAATTTTGCAATTAATGATTGCGAGTTCTAGTTTTTCCATATCCTTATCAGCACTAGCTTTTATCTTTGTCTTTTTATTTTAGCCCTCCTTATGCGTGTAATGTGATATCTGATTGTGGCTTTGATTTACAGTTCTCTAATGGTTTATGTTGTTGAACATCTCTTCATGTCCTTTGCCCATTTTAATTATTTGTTTTTTAAAATTATTGAGTTGAAATGTTCTTTATATAATCCAGATGCAAGAGCCTTAACAGATATATGATTTGTAAACATTTTCTTCTATTCTTTGAGGTTTCTTTACCCATCCCATCCTTTTGGTGTCAAGTACAAAAATTGGGTTGGGGTTATAGTTGACTGGTAGAATCCTTGCCAGCATGGATGAGGCACTGCATTTGATCCGTTAGTACAGGGAAAGGGGGAGGGGAGGGAATTTTAATTTTTTTTTTTTTTTTGTACCGGGAATTGAACTCAGGGGCACTTGACCACTGAGTCACATCCCAAGCCCATTTTTGTATTTTATTTAGAGACAGGGTCTCACTGAGTTGCTTAGTGCTTCACTAATTTGTTGAGGCTGGCTTTGAACTCATGATCCTCCTGCCTCAGCCTCCCAAGCTGCTGGGATTACCAGATGTGGGCCACAACACCCAGTGGGAATTTTAAATTTTGAAGAAGTCCATTTTATTTTTTACTTTATTTCTTGTATTGTATCTCAGAAATATTGCTTAATTCAAGGTTATAAAGATTCACACCTACATTTTCTAAGCATTTTATTAGTTCTTAGATTTAGAAGAAAAATGTATTTTGAAGTTTAAAAATATTTTTTAGTTGTTGATGGACCTTTATTTTATTTATTTATGTGTCATGCTCAAATTCAAACCCAGTGCCTCACACATGCTAGGCAAGCACTCTACCACTGAGCTACAACCCCAACCCTTGTTTTGAATTTTTGCATATGGGAAGAGTTAAGGGTGCAAGTTAATTTTTCGCAGGTTGCTATCCAGTTATCCCAGCACCATTTATGCAAATATTACTCTTTTCCCAATATTGAACTTAACACATTTGTCAGAAATCAATTGACCATAAATGAAATGCTTTGTTTCTGGATTCTCAGTTCTCTTCTATTGATCTGCTTATCTGTTCTCATGCTAATTCACCATGCTGTCCTAATTACTGTAGCTTTGTGGTAATTTTTGAAATCTGTAAGTATTTACTTCTAATTTTAATTTTTACATTTATTTTCCTCATTGCCCACATCCTTTCAGTCACCAGTTCTCTTAATATTTCTTAGACTGGTCTATTCATGCTCCCAAAAACAATTTGTTTGTTCAAACCTAAATTGTTTTGTTGTGGTATTGGCAGTTGTTATCCAGGTTTTTTTTTTTTTTTAAAGGTCTCTCAAGTAGTTCTTTATGTAAATTATGCACTAGGAGCATAAACTGCCAGAACTGATAGGAGCACTTGGATGATAATTGACTAGTTGTTGAAGACTAAGTCTAGACCATTTTTGTTTGTTTGCTTACCTGCTGCACCTGGTGTTATATAGGCATCAGGGATATAACAATAAGACATCTAGATATGACCAGTAGACTTGTGGACCTTACATCCTAGTTGAACTAAACATAATAAATAAATTTTAAAATTAATACAATGAAGGGAATTAAATGAAATAACCTTTGTAAAACATAAATATAACCTGAATACTTTCCTGGTTAAAAGCTCCCCATTATTTTCAGAATAAAGTTTGCATTCTTTAGTTGTATTTGAACTTTTTTTCAATATTAACTTCTTGTTAGTTCTCTATCTTCCTTTATAAGTACTACATATAAACTGTGTAGCTCGTGTTAAACCTCTGAAAAATTCATCTGTAGCTGAAAAGGATTTGTAATAAGCCCTTTTTATCTCAACATTGGCTTGTACATTGCCAGTACTGGTTTATAAATTGTAATATACAATAATAAAATGCTATAATTTAATAGCATATTTGTAAATATGATGAAGTATGTCAAAGGTATATATTGGTGTCCTAATACAAAAATAAAAAAGTTCGACTGCAAGAGTTATTTCATAGTAAAAGCACTTGTTTGCTTTGCATGAAACTGGATCGCAGCATATCTAACTATAATAGTTTTAATGAAGGAATGGCATGTAATACAGTCTAATAATTAATGTTTCTCCTACACTTAAATTAACTATTAATGTTGTCTTTTACTTCTAGCACTTTCCATTCTTTTTTTTTTGCGGTGCTGGGGATTGAACCCAGGACCACGTGCTTGCGAGGCAGGCACTCTATCAACCGAGCTATATCCCCAGCCCCGTATTTTTCATTCTTTAATGTAGACTAACTACTTTGGGAGAAAGAGTAGAAAAATGAACCTATACCTTTTGTGATTTCCAGTTTCTGCTCTGACATGTAAAGAGCTTAAAAACTGTCACTCCCATCTCCCAACAAGAAAAAAACTGAAAAATCAGTAACTGTTCTTAGATTTGTAGGATAATCGAGGTCGCAGGTCTCTTGCTCTGAAAACTAGAGACAGGTGAATTCAGAGAATCACAACTTACCAGAAACAAACTACCAGAACTGATAGGAGCACTTAGATGATAATTGACTAGTTGTTGAACACTGGGTCTGAACAACTTGAGAATTAGAAACTCCCAGGGACAATCGAATGAGGCCCCACATACTTCTGTGCATTTTATGTCCAAGTGGTACACTACCACCTTTGTAAATTGAAGATCTGAGAAAAATCCCCTCACGTTTCTGGCAAGGAGAGAGAAACAAATAACTTTGCAATACTCTGAAGAGTGTTGTGTTCTCAGTAATGAAGGCCTGCTCAGTGGTAGAGTAACTTGGGTTCAATCCCCAGAATCACAAGAAAAACAAAAACAGCAAAAAAACATATCAAGATCACCAAAATGAGGAAAATCTGAGAAGCTCATTGCTAAGAGGAGGCTAAGGAGATAAGATACTAAATGTTATATGCTATTCTGGATGGGATCCCGGAAAAGACAAGCTGAATATGAAGAATTTGTCAAAAACTTACAAAATCCAAATAAACTTTAGACCTTTGTAAATTAGAAAAACAACAATAAATTACACATTTGTATTCTATGGAATACATGTTAAGTGATAATCAAAAGAAAATTTGTTACCTCATACCCTTTTATAAATACAAGTGTCAAGTTAAAAAAAATTGGGAACAAAGTAAACCAGAAGAAAGCAGGAGGAAGGAAATAATAAATATAAGGCAAATTCATGAGGAAGAGAACAGAAAAATAGATTAATAAAAAATTATAGACTATTAGGTAATTTCATCAAAATGGGAGAAAGCAGAAATTTACAAAATAAGAATTGACAAGGAAGAAATGACCATGGATACCAAAGAAATATTTTTAAACACTATTGACCTCTGCGCAAATAAATATGAAATTATAAATAAAACTGATAATTTACAAGAAAAATGCATTTTACCAAAATTTATGTCATTGAAGATAGAAAGCAATGAATCTATAGATCAGCCCGAAGGAAATTTGATGCCTTAACCATATTGAATCTTCTAATTCAAAACAGTATTTCTCCATATACTTAGATCTTCATTGGTTTCTTTCATCAGTGCTTTTTAAGTATTTCATGGTTTTTGGTGTTCTTTTCTTTTTCTTTTTTTTTTTTTTTTGGTGTTAGTTTCCAACTGTCTATTACTAACATATAGAAATACATTTAATTTGTATATATATTGGCCTTCCATAATGTTGCCTTGCTAAACTCATTTATTGGTTCTGGTAGTTTTTTTTTTTTTTTTTTTAAGGTTTTTTTGTAATTTCCATTTATTCATGCCATTTACAAATAGGGACAGTTTATTTTTTCATTTTCAACCTGTACGTTTTTTAGTTTATTATACATTTATTTTTGTCATATTGTGCCTGCTGCTAAAACATCCTGTATGAGGTTGAATAGTCTTGGCAAGAATGAATATTACTTTGTTCCAAATCTTAGGGGAAGGAAGTATTTGGGGTCTGTGGTGAAGTCATTTCATTCATTGGGGATGTTTCTAATTTATGTCTTCTTTATCTTACCCATTCTGGCTAGAAGTTTATCAATTTATCTTTTCAGAGAATTTGTTTATTGTTTTCTATTTTGCCAATTTTTAAATTATATTGTATTTGTTTTTCCTTTTGCTTGTTTTGAGTTTATTTTGCTCCTCTTTTTCTGGTTTTATGAGAATGAAATTATTGATTTGAGAACTCTGCTTTGATGATGTAAATATATAATTTAAAATTTTCTCAGTATTCCCCAAATTTTGATATTTACATAGTTATTTTTGTTCAATTCAGAATATTTTCTGATTTCCATGTGACAATTACCTTGTTCCGTGGTTGTGTGGGAAATTAATGTTTATTTTCACATATTTAGAGATTTCCAGATATCACTGATTTCTCCTTTTTTTTTTCTTGTGCCAGGGATTGAACTCAGGGATGCTTAACCACTGAGCCACATCCCCAGTCCTTTCTAATATTTTATCTATTTTATTTAGAGGCAGGGTCTTGCTGAGTTGCTTAGGGCCTCGATAAATTGCTGAGGCTGGCTTTGCAGTCCTCCTGCCTCAGCCTCTAGAGCTGCTGGGATTACAGGTGTGTGTCACCATACCTGCCTTGGTTTCTACTTTTTCTACTTTAATTCTTTTATAGTCAGAGAATATTCTCTGTATGACTTCATTTGTGCTAAATTCATAGAGATTTGTCATATGGCCTAGAATGTAATCTGTCTTGGTGAATCTTCCATACACTCTTGAAAAGAATGTGTATTATGCTATTGGCAGGTAGATTTTCTATAACTGTCCCATAAATCAAGTTGATTGATCATGTTGTTCAGGTCTTCTGTATCCTTACTGATTTTCTGTCTACTTTTAATTGCTGATATAGGAATATTGAAAAATTTTGGATTTGATATTTTCTCTTTCATTTCCACCAGTTTTTGCTTCATGTATTTTGAGGCAAACTAAGCTTGAAGTACATATAGTGCTTTTATGTCATCTTGATGGAGTGTGTCTATTACTATTTAAAGGGTGCTTTAAAGCATCCCTTTATCACTGGCAGTGAGCCATGGTTTGTTTTTTTGTTTGTTTGTTTTTTTGTTTTTTTGGTACTGGGGATTGAACCCAGGGGCATTCGACCACCTAGCCACATCCCCAGACCTATTTTGTATTTTATTTAGAGACAGGGTCTCACTGAGTTGCTTAGGGCCTCACTAAGTTGCAGAGGCTGGCTTTGAACTCGGGATCCTTCTGCCTCAGCCTCCCAAGTGCTGGGATTACAGGCGTGCGCCACCGTGCCCGGCTACGATTGTGTGTTTTGAGTCCAAGTTTACCCTATTTGTGTTGTATGGAATCCCCAACACCAGAATCAAAAGTGGGGGTTCCATTATAACCACATCAAAATTTGGTCTCTTGGGATCTCAGTGTTAACAAAAGCAAAGTGGTTTGTAGTAATACTTCCAGAATCCAGTTCATATAATATTACCACTAAGAAAATAATACCTAGTTGTAAACTCACAAAAGAAATTATAATTATGTGAGAATATGACCTATCATAAATGAAAGTAAACAGGAGTGTTAGCACTTCAGGAACCTGAGGTACAGAAAAAAATGGAAGTGGCTATAAAATATATGTTTAAAATAATTAAAGAGATAAAATAAGGAATATTACCCAACAATAAAGAAAAGATACTGGCCTGGGGCAGTGGCTCAGTGGTAGAGCGCTTGCCTCGCACGTGCAAAGCACTCGGTTCGATCCTCAGCTCCACATAAAAATAAAGATATTGTGTCCACATACAACTAAAAAATATTTAAAAAAAAAAAAGAAAAGAAAAGAAAAGAAAGAAAAGATACTATGAAAATGGTGTAAGTCCAGCAACATCGCTCTTAGGAAGAGTTCCCTACACCCTGTCAAAAGCTATGCATATCACTATTGTGACACTTAAAACACTTTGTTAGCAGCATTTCATGTTTCCCCCATCTGATCTATGTCTTAAGCACGTGGATTTGGTAGTAATTTACCAGGCCTGGCACATACTAGACCCTCAGTGATTGTCAAGCTGAATAAAGACTGCACAATTCTATGTTAAACTGCAAAAAAGCAAAAATCAGTTCAATCATACAGGATGAGGGGAAGAAGTTTTTGTATCTAATATTAAGCAATAACATTGGCAGCAGTACTTAAGAGTATTAGCTGCCTTTAGTTGCTGTAATGGTGATATTTTATAAGATGTTCCCAGGATCCTCTCTTTAGAAGAGAACATCTTTCTCATTTACCTAAGGGGAAAGAGGTGTTTTCCTCTTTGTGTAAGTTGTGATCTGGACCTGGAAATGGAGCTGAGTGTGTACTTTATCTGTCATCCTGAGTGAGAAAAAGCAGTGAATTTGAACCCCAGAACCATAGCTTCTGCACTTTAATGAACTTTGGTCTCTGTCAAAGAAAAGGTGGGAGAATAATTCCAGTCAGACCCTTGTGGTGAAACATTGGTAGCATGTAGCTTGGGAAGAGAATGATTGCTTCTTTTCCCTTCTACTTTTATAATAACTTTATGTAGAAGTTATTGATGACACTTTTGAAGAAAAAATAAATAGACCCACCTTGAGAATTTCTGGTGAAGCATGTGAAAACACAAGCAACAGTTGGCAACAAGATAAGGCTACTAGCTGTCCCTGGATTTAGACTAATCCTAAAGTGTAAATTTAACATATGTCCTGTTTATAAGTAATAATGATCATAATGGTATAAAAATATTACAACAGATAAGATAATTTTTTTCTTAAGCTCAACTCATTTTCTGACATGAGATACTCATATAAGAGATAATGTTCTTTAAGCTTTTGAAAGCCATTTTCACTTTGCCTAGTAGACTAAGAAATTACTCAGAATTACTCAGTATACTTATAAAATGTATTAATAGACCTGTCAAGCAAAAATTAAATCTAGTATGTAGGATTAGTTTTGGAACTCCTGTAGTTACCTATATATGTTGGGAAACATGAAAAAGTAAGGCTTAGACTTTGGCAATTGGCATTCTGTGTTAGAATTTAGTAATTCTAATTATTTTTTTTTTTATTGAACACAAATGGAGTACAGCTATTGTTTCACTGGTTGTACACAAAGTAGAGTCACACCATCTTTGCGTTCATCTAATTATTTTTAATAATTATTATTATTTGTTTAGAATCTAATAATTCAGGTTTTTTCACTTCATAATATGGAAGGATTAGTGGTTGGAATGAATTACATTATGTTAATGAAATATACTTTCTACCAAGGAGAGATTTTCTTTTTACCCCAGCCTCCCACCCCAGGGGCTAAATGCAGTTCCCATGATTTTTCCCTGAAAGGAATCTACCTAAAATTCTTAGAATAGTTATACTTCAGAGCTTTGTGATTCCCCTGTTCTTATTGAACATGTTTCTTTTTTAAAAAATATTTTTTTAGTTGTCGCTGGATCTTTTATTTTATTTATTTATTTATGTATATATGGTGCTGAGGATCGAACCTAGGACCTCACACATGGCAGGCAAGCCCTCTACCACTGAGCCACAACTCCAGCCCTTGAATATGTTTGTTTAAACCAGCAGTGTACAGTAGTTAAGGGAGAAACCAAGAGCCAGTATGGATGGATGGATGGATGGATGGATGGATGGATGGATGGAAGGAAGGAAGGAAGGAAGGGAGGAAAGGAAGCTGGTATTTGCAGACACCTTTATATAATTACCTTTCCTCCAGCCCATTTGTTGACTACCCTTCCTGACTTTCTGATAGACCATGAGAAGTCTATAGCATCAAGAAATGATAAATGGTTATTACTCTCTTCTTAACTGAATCTTTTAAAAGTATGGCATCTCTAATATATTAAGTGGTCATAGTGAATTAAAAAAAAAAAAACCTAGGTCCTCGGTTTGAATTTTACCATGATCCAACTATAAGCAAGTTACTTATTATTGATTCCAGGTTGTTGTTTTTTTTTAAACTTATAAGTGAGGGGAAAAAATGCCTGTGAGGGTAGTTTACATGAGATTACATGATTACATGAGATAATATGTATTCCTAGCATATTGCCTGCATGAGAATAGGAAATCAATAGATGTTAGGTCTCTTTCCTTCTTGTTAGAGCCTTTGACAGACTGTTTAGCTGATTTGTAAATAATTCCTTAAGGAATAACTTTTAAGGCATCCTAGATGCTAAAATGCTTTAAGACCTCTGTGGGGTTTCCCTGGTCTCTAGGAGTTTTCTATGTCTCTTCATGTTTACTAATTCTTACTAATGTACTTTTGCCAGTTTTACATTCCACAGGAGTATCTTCACTTTAAAGTAACATAATTCAATGTCAGGCAGCATTTAGCATTTACTTTGAGAAAATCTACTAATCATTATTTGGTAGATTACAAAGGAAACTTGAAATCAATCTATCAGTTGATATAAATGAAAACATGGGAACATGTAACCTGCAGATAGTTTCTCTGTCCTTTAATCTTGCTATATTCCGTTTAGACTTAGACTTTTTCTTATGATTGGGAGTTAAAAAAGAAAATGTAAAATATTCTATTTCCTTTTCCTATATACCTGAATCTTAAGTACTATAATCCTTTGGTTACTGAGTTGAGTAACTGTGGTAACTTATAAAATGGGTTTTTCTTATTGATATTTTATAGGAAAGTCTCATATTCAAGATACTTTTCTTTGACTTCTAGTGGTTGATATTTTCTTAAAACATTTACTACAACTATATTTAAAGAGATGAAAAGGAGTGTTGCTCTGATTGTGACCTGGAAACAATCAGATTGTGGCTCAGGGGAATAGATTTTCTTAGCTTCATTAAGAATGATCTTGCCTCCTGCCACTTGAGAGAAGGTGATAAAATAAATTATTCTAGAGTTGTTATCTATAAGTATAGAATTGATGTTTGCTGTATTTGCTAAATGGGGAAAGAACAAAGTTGATACTTGAATACTCTGCGTTGTAACCAGAGAGGGAGAAATTAAAATTTCATCATTCTATAATATGTACTTCCTTATCTTTGAAATATACTCCAACCATGCTTAAATGTCAGACTCAAAATTCTGCCTTGTAAACCACACCATGCTATCTTTGAAGATTCTTTAATTTCGCAGATGTTATTGAATGCAGAGTTCCCAATGGAAACTGGAGATCAAGGAGCTTTGATGACATTATTTGTGGAAATCAAAATCTGGTAGTGTATTTAGATCTTTGTATGGTCTTGTTTTCTTCAAACTGACATCACTTTTGAAGGTGATCTTGTGCAAATGATTTAATGAAGAGTTGCTGATGGTTTCACTGAAACATATCCTAGTGATCGCTGATAAGTATTCTCTGGATTACTCAAGTCCTTGCCAGTAATATGTGCTAAAAATACCTGGACCTCAAGTTGATGCTGCTGTAGTTTTAGCAAGCTTGCAGGAACTCTTGAGCATTACAACTGTAACTATGGGTTCTAAGATGATGTTCTCAAAGGTCTCTCTTACTCCTTCATCATGCCCTCTCTCTAGTGGTTCCACTGCTTAGAAGTTCAAGGTTGTGGCTTATTGTGAAAAATTGGAAAAAGTTTTTCTCATTGTTGAATGGTCCATCTTTCTGTACTTTAAAAAAATTTTATTAGCAACTCTAGGGTCTTTAAAATCACTATAATTTCAAGTTTTGTTTTGTAGAAACAAGTATATTGTCTCTTTCCTAATGCTGCTTGTTTCTTTTGGGTTAAAAATATCTACCAAAAAAAGCTATCAGCTTTACTACAGGTCAAAATAAACAAATGCATGATGTCTATTTTCATGTCAATATGAAAAGCAAATAAATTTTCCTATAATCCCATTGTAATTATATATCATATATTTCCAGGAAGCCTTTCAATATTTTTCTTTCAAAATGTATTAATATTTATGAATATTTTACTCATTTGTGGTCAGAGTATATATGCAGTTGTGTTCTGTTTTTCATTTAGACCAAATGCACACTTTTCTATATTATTGTAATCTTCATATTTGTTATTTTTAATGACTATCTAATATTGTGTCCAGTTGAATCTAACCATTTCCTTATTATTGGGCCTTAGTGAGATTATTTCCAGAATGGATTGGCAATGGTTTGCTCAGTGGTGTTCTCCATGTAATAAAGTACAACAAATAATACTGGAGACCTGAGTTCTTGGTTAAGACAGTTTAATTCTGCCACTCAGAATTCAGTGAAGGCCAGTTAGGAGAGCTGACTTAAGGATATTTCCTATAATCTTCCCAGAACCATGAGAATAAATTTTTATCCTAATTTTATTAAGTATATTGAAACTTGAGGAAGTTAAGTGATTTTACCAAGCCATCCAGGTAGTAAATGGTCAAGTCGATGTCCAGCCCAGATTGTTTGACTTAAAATACAGTGTTGTATTGTATTCTACAACTGCCTTTAGCATCTAAGAAGTAAAATGGATTAGGTATTTTCTAACCTGAAATATCCTTTTGTTTTAACCTTCTCCTTACTGTGTGTTTCTGGAGATGCTCTCTGACAAATAAAAAGGGAAATTTTGTTTGTCATGGGTAAATTGGAACAAAGGTATAAAGATGTTGGAATAAGGAAGCTATATGAAGGACACTTTGAAAATTTGTAAAAATTTAAACAGTTAACTAGACACATAATGTATAAAGTACTATAATAGAGAAGAGATATAAAGATGAATAAAGCAATTTCGTCCTCAAATTTAGTTTATAATCTAATGGAAATGACAGATTTACCCACATGATGCAAATAGGTTGACAAATGTTGAGCTGGAAGTGAAGTATAGAACCCCTTGGCCTTTGGTTTCTGACTTGAATCCAGAGTGTGAAGAGTGCAGGTGTTTCTGATTGATGATTGGGTCAAGGAATGAAATAGCAAGGACAACAAGATTCTATTTTAAGTCTCTTTGTGGTATGGTCTTGGACCAATCCTCAAATTTGTTAAATGGCAGAGTACAGTGAAGTCATTATGTTTAAATAATATGGTTAGCCCAAAAGATCCCAGATCAGGTGATTGCTGGATTTGAGTTCAGATGGTTGTATTAACAGTTTAAGGTGAAGTACGGGAAAGTATGGGAGATTATTTAACTGACAAAATTCTGTCCACTTGAACTTTTTTCTTTTAAGTAGGAAAACCCAGGTATTATTTAGTTTCCTATTAGCAACTTCGGCCAGCCTAAAGATCAAGCATAGTTTGAGATCCTCTGACTGTGACAGAGCATTTTATCTGAGACTATAGGTTTAAAAAAAAGAAAAGGGAACAATAGTAAACTTGGCTATTTGAAAGTATTTATTATATAGTCCTTTATTTGTAGTATTTATCAGCTATACAATTAATATTTCTTTCTCTATTTCAAGAACAAACTGAAATTTTTTAAAGTTATATGAAATTTATAAAAGTCATCTAACATCTTTTCTAAATTGAGGTTAAAAAAGAGATATTGAAATAAAGTAATTTAGTGGCAGATGACATTATAAATTATTATTTATGCTAGAAGAATAAATTATAGGAGAAAATGCTTTAAATTGAGAGGATTATGGCCATTTTAACATGCTTTTTTTGTGAATTAGGAATAAAGTCATCCTACTCTATTTTTAGAAGTATGCTGCCTTCTACACAATTTGATAACCTCTACTGTACAGTAAGATGTATGGTGAGTCTTCTGTCTACCTTACCCATGTTCAGGGTCCTCCACTAGTTGGTATCTCCCACCCTACCCCAGATCCCTATTTTAACTAAGACAAAGTCAATTTCGTATTGATTCTTTTTTAAAAAATAACTTTATTGATGTGTTATTCATATATCATAAATTAAATGATTTTTAGTAAAGTTATAGAGTTATGTAGTTATCATTACCATCTATTTTTAGAATATTTCTATTTCCCTAATTTCCTAGAGCCCATTTACAGAAGTCCTTGCTCGTATTCCCAGCCCCAGGCAAATACTGATCTGCTTTCTTCTCCGTAAATATGCCTTTTCTGACAGGTCATTTAAATGGAATCATATAATATACAATCTTTTGCATTTGGCTACCTTCAGTTAGCATCTTTTTGTGATTTATCCATTGGTGGTGTATATTTCAGATTTTGATCCACTTATTGTTGAATGATATTCCATTGTATGACTGTATCACAAGTTGATGGACCATTGAATTGTTTCCACCTTTTACCTATTGTAAATAATGTTGCTGTGAACACACATGTACACGTTTCATTATATAAATATTTACATTTTTGTGAGTAGAGTCCTAGGAATGGAATTGCTAGTTTCTGTGGTAATTCCCCCCCACCCCCCCGTGGTGCTGGGGATTGAACCCAGGGCCTCTTGCAAGCACTCTACCAACTGAACTATATCCCCAGCCCTTCTGTGGTAAATTTAACTAAGAAAATGCCAAATTATTTCCTTCCTCCCTCCCTTTCTCCTTTCTTTCTCTCTTTCTTTTTGAGTTGGGATTTCACTATGTTGCCCAAGCTGGTCTCAAACTCTTGGTCTCAAGTGATCTTCCTGCCTCGGTCTTCCAAGTACTGGAATTACAAGCAAATGCCATTGCATCCAACTATCAAACTATTTCTGAAGTAGCAATACCATTTGACATTGCCACTGGCAATGTATAAGGGTTTCAGTTTTTCCCACGGCCATTAATAGTTGGTATTATTTGTTGTTGTTGTTGTTGTTGTTGTTGTTGTTTGCAGTGCTGGGGATTAAACCAGGTCTTGTGCTTGCGATGCACACACTCTACCAACTGAGCTATATCCCCAGCCCTATTTGTTTGTTTTTTATTATAGTGGCATCTCATTGTGTTTTTTTTTTTTAAGATTTATTTTTAAAAAATTTTTTAGTTATAGATAGACACAATACCTTTATTTTATTTTATTTTATTTTATTTTATTTTATTTATTTTTATGTGGAGCTGAGGATCAAACTCAGTACCTCACACATGCTAGGCAAGTGCTCTACCACTGAACCACAACCCAGCCCCCTCGTTGTGGTTTTACTCTGCATTTCTCTAGTGACTAATGATGTTGTGTACCTCTTCATGTGCTTATTAACTATTGTCATATCTTCTTGATGAAGTATCCATCAATGGATACTTTTTTTTTTTGCCTCTATTAATTTTTATTAATAATAATAAGAAAATCAATATTATTATTTTCATATTTGAGAAATAAGTACATCCTATTTTTTTTTCCTTTTTTTTTTTTCATTTACTTATTGATTCATTGAACACAAATGGAGTACAGCTATTGTTTCACTGGTTGTACACAAAGTAGAGTCACACCATCTGTGCATTCATGCATGTACACAGGGCAATGGTATCTGTCACACATTGTTATTAATTTTACCCCCCACCCACCCCCACCCCTCCCTTCCCTCTATGCTAGCTATCTTTCCTCCATTCTTGCCATCTTTCCCCCCCACATTATGCATCATCATTCATATATCAGAGAGACCATTCGGCTTTTGGATTTTTGGGATTGGCTGATCTCACTTAGCATAAGAGTTTCCAACATCATCCATTTACCTACAAATACCATAATTTTATTCTTCTTTATGGCTGAGTAATATTCCATTGTGTATATATACCACAGTTTCTTTATCCATTCATCTACTGAAGGGCATCTAGGTTGATTCCATAATCTAGCTATTGTGAATTGGGCAGCTATGAACATTGATGTGGCTGCATCACTGAGGCAATCTGATTTTAAGTCCTTTGGGTATAAGCCAAGGAGTGGGATAGCAGGGTCAAATGGTGGATCCATTCCAAGTTTTCTAAGGAATCTCCACACTGCTTTCCAGAGTGGCTGCACCAACTTGCACTCCCACCAGCAATGTATGAGTGTACCCTTTTCCCCACATCCTCGCCAACACCTGTTGTTGCCTGT
>JAJEJO010002263.1:287596-372325 GCA_020662805.1 Glaucomys volans | reverse complement strand
TAGTTTTCCTAATTTCTCTCTCAGAGGATGCATCACTTACAAATAAAAATGCATTAGATTTATGAGCATTAATTTTATATCCTGCTACATTGCTGAATTCGTTAATGAGTTCCAGTAGTTTTCTGGTGGAATTCTTAGGATCTTCTAGATAGAGAATCATGTCATCAGCAAATAGGGATAGTTTGATCTCTTCTTTTCCTATTCGTATTCCTCTAATTTCTTTGGTCTGTCTAATTGCTCTGGCTAGAGTTTCAAGAACAATGTTGAATAGTAGTGGCGAAAGAGGGCATCCCTGCCTTGTTCCAGTTCTCAGGGGGAATGCTTTCAATTTTTCTCCATTTAGAATGATGTTAGCTGTGGGCTTGGCATAAATGGCCTTTACAATGTTAAGGAATGTCCCCACTATCCCTATTTTTTCTAGTGTTTTGAGCATGAAGGGGTGCTGTATTTTATCAAATGCTTTCTCTGCGTCTATTGAAATAATCATGTGGTTCTTGACCTTAAGTCTGTTGATGTGGTGAATTACATTGATTGATTTCCGGATGTTGAACCAACCTTGCATCCCTGGGATGAAAGCCACTTGATCATGGTGCA
Organism: Glaucomys volans; assembly: GCA_020662805.1. NCBI lineage: Eukaryota > Metazoa > Chordata > Mammalia > Rodentia > Sciuridae > Glaucomys > Glaucomys volans. The sequence goes on along the minus strand of JAJEJO010002263.1, from coordinate 371,731 downwards.
CTATCTTTTTAATATGCTTTTGTATGCGATTCGCTAAAATTTTGTTAAGAATTTTTGCATCTATGTTCATTAGAGATATGGGTCTGAAATTTTCTTTCCTTGATGTGTCCTTCTCTGGTTTTGGTATCAGGGTGATATTAGCTTCATAGAATGAGTTTGGAAGGGTTCCCTCCTCCTCTATTTCATGAAATACTTTGAGGAGTATTGGAATGAGCTCTTCTTTGAAGGTCTTGTAGAACTCGGCTGTGAATCCATCTGGTCCCGGACTTTTCTTTGTTGGTAGGCTTTTGATGACTTCCTCTATTTCATTGCTTGAAATTGATCTATTTAAGTTGTGTATGTCCTCCAGATTCAGTTTGGGTGGCTCATATGCCTCTAGGAACCTGTTGATGTCTTCCAGGTTTTCTATTTTGTTGGAGTATAAATTTTCAAAGTAGCTTCTTATTATGTTTTGTATTTCAATTGTGTCTGTTGTAATATTTCCATTCCCATCAAGAATTTTAGTAATTTGGAGTTTCTCTCTCCTTCTCTTTGTTAGCGTGGCTAAGGGTTTATCAATTTTGTTTATTTTTTCAAAGAACCAACTTTTTGTTTCGTCAATTTTTTGAATTGTTTTTTTTGTTTCAATTTCGTTGATTTCAGCTCTGATTTTGATTATTTCCTGTCTTCTACTACTTTTGGTGATGATCTGTTCCTCTTTTTCTAGGGCTTTGAGCTGTAATGTGAGGTCATTGATTTGTTGACTTTTCATTCTTTTATTAAATGCACTCTCTGCAATGAACTTTCCTCTTAGCACTGCTTTCATGGTGTCCCAGAGATTTCGATATGTTGTATCTTTATTCTCGTTGACCTCTAAGAATCTTTTAATTTCCCCCCTAATGTCTTCTGTTATCCATGTATCATTCAATAGCATATTATTTAATCTCCAGGTCTTGGAGTAGTTTCTGTTTCTAACTTTCTCGTTGATATCTAATTTCATTCCATTATGATCTGATAGTATACAAGGTAGTATCTCTATGTTTTTGTATTTGTTAAGAGTAGCTTTGTGGCATAACATATGGTCTATTTTAGAGAAGGACCCATGCGCTGCTGAGAAGAAAGTGTATTCGCTTTTTGATGGATGGAATATTCTATATATGTCCGTTAAGTCCAAATTAGCGATTGTGTCATTGAGTCCTATAGTTTCTTTATTCAATTTTTGTTTGGAAGATCTGTCCAACGGTGAGAGAGGAGTGTTAAAGTCTCCGAGTATTATTGTGTTTTGGTCTATTTGATTCCTGAAATTGAGAAGGATCTGATTGACATACATAGATGCGCCATTGTTTGGTGCATAAATATTTATGATTGTTATGTCCTGTTGATTTATGCTACCTTTAAGCAATATGAAATGTCCTTCTTTATCCCTTCTGACTATCTTTGGTTTGAAGTCTGCTTTGTCTGAAATGAGGATGGAAACCCCAGCTTTTTTACTCAGTCCGTGTGCATGGTATGCTTTTTCCCAACCTTTCACCTTTAGTCTGTGGGCATGTTTTTCTATGAGATGAGTCTCTTGAAGGCAGCATATTGTTGGGTCTTTCTTTTTAATCCAGTCTGCCAGTCTATGTCTTTTGATTGATGAGTTTAGGCCATTTACATTCAGGGTTATTATTGAGATATGACTTGTATTTCCTGTCATTTTAGCTTTTTTAGGGTTTTTAGCTTAACTTTGTTTCTCCTTTGATGGACTCTTTCTTTAGGGTAGTTCCTCCCCATGATGACTGAGATTGTTATTTTTCGTCTCTTCCTCTTCGAATACCTTGTTGAGAATGTTCTGTAGGGCAGGCTTTCTCTTTGTGAATTCTTTAAGCTTTTGTTTATCATGGAAGGATTTTATTTCATCATCAAATCTGAAGGTAAGTTTTGCTGGGTATAAGATTCTTGGTTGGCATCCGTTTTCTTTCAGAGCTTGAAATATGTTGTTCCAGGCCCTTCTTGCTTTTAGGGTCTGGGCTGATAAATCTGCTGATATACGTATCGGTTTCCCCCTGTAGGTAATCTGATTCTTTTCTCTCGCCGCCTTTAAAATTCTATCTTTGTTTTGTATGTTAGGCATTTTCATTATAATGTGCCTTGGTGTGGATCTGTTGTAATTCTGTGCATTTGGTGTCCTGTAAGCTTCTTGTAATTGATATTCCATCTCATTCACCATATTAGGGAAATTTTCTGATAATATTTCCTTGAATAGATTATTCATACCCTTGGTTTGTATCTCTGCGCCTTCCTCAATCCCAATTACTCTTAAATTTGGTCTTTTCATGATGTCCCATATTTCTTGGAGGGTTCGTTCATGATTCCTAACCATCTTCTCTGTTTGTTCAACTTTGTTTTCAAGATTAAATATTTTGTCTTCATTGTCTGAGGTTCTATCCTCCAAGTGATCTATTCTGTTAATTATGCTTTCTATTGAGTTTTTAACTTGGTTTATTGTTTCCTTCATTTCCTTGTTTCCTTCAAGAATTTCTGTTTGTTTTTTTCTCAGAATTTCTATCTCTTTATTGAAGTAATTTTTTGCTTCCTGCAATTGCTCTATTAACTGATTATTCATAGCCTGAATCTGCTCTCTCGTCACATCATTCTCTTCTCGGATCACTTTAATTATGAACATTCTGAACTCCATTTCTGTCATTCCTTCTACCATACTGTCTTTGGGTTCTCTTGATATATCATCTAGGTTTAATTGGGACACTTTCTTCCCGTGTTTTCTCATGGTGCTCGTGTATCTTCCCCTCTGTTGCTTGAGCGGTGTTTGATCAAGCGGTGACCCAAGAAAGGTGCTGTCCCACTGCCTCCAGGTTGGGAATGATCAATGCTTCTGGGCAGAGGCAGCCTAGTGTTGATAGACAATTAGATACAGCAAGGTGGTAGACTCCGGGCCTGGGTGTGGGCCTGGGCACTAGTTCAAGTTGGGGTGGTGTCACAGAACTGTGCTCAGTGATGGAGACACTGGGCTTGAGAGCCCAGGCTGACCTGAACTCCTCGCTGGGGGTTCAGGCAGTGGCAGGTGGTTGCTCTCTCCTGGGGACACTGTAAGCTATTGCCAAAGGCCCAAACTCCCTGCCCGATCACTCCAGACACTGCTGACACTGTTGGCGGCCCCAGGAAGCTGGAAATGACCCCCTCTGCCAGGGAAGCCACCAAACTCAGAGCAGTTCCACCTCCCCACCGGAGTCAGTGATTCCAGGGGCTTCGGGCCAACCTCTCCAGGTGCGGTTGGAGGGCCTGGGAAGCCCGAGATGGGCACTCTCTGCCAGGGAAGCTGCGGAAGTGGGGCAGAATAGTTCCCACTCCCAGCCAGAGACTGCGTTCTCAGAGTCTCCCGGCTGAAGCTCCCCTGACGCAGCTCGCGTCCCCAGGAAGCTGGAAATGGACCCCCTCTGCCGGGAAGCCGCCAAACTCAGAGCAGTTCCACCTCCCTGCCGGAATCAGCGATCCCAGGGGCTTCGGGCCAACCTCTCCCGGTGCGGCTGGAGGGTCTGGGAAGCCCGAGATGGGCACTCTCTGCCAGGGAAGCTGCGGAAGTGGGGCAGAATAGTTCCCACTCCCAGCCAGAGACTGTGTTCCCAGAGTTTCCCAGCTGGAGCTCCCCTGACACAGCTGGAGGCCCCAGGAAGCTGGTATTGGGCCTTCTCTGCCAGTTAAGCCGACAAAATGGCGTGGGGTAGTTCCATCTCCCTGCCAGAGTCCGCGTTCCCAGAGTTTCCCGGACGCCTCTGAATGCCCAGGTAGCCTGAGATGCTCGGTCTCTGCCTGGGAGGCCGCCGGCTGGTGCTGGAGCCACGGCCAGTGATTCCAAAGCGCTACTGGGGACCCGCACTCACTTGTTGGCTGGCGCAGACCCAGGTCAGTTGCTCCGAAGCTGCTGCCGGGTCTGGTGCTTCCGGATGGTAGCTGCCCGCGGCGGGCCGAGCCCAGCCCAGCTCGGCTGAGTTGGTTCTGGAGCGGCACCTGGGGACCCCTTATATGTGCTTTGAATATAAAATCTCGTTGAGAGTCATATTCCTGCTGTTTGAATCCCGAGCAAGTAGGAATCCACGGAGCAAGTAGGAATGCAGCCTTCCTCTAGTCCGCCATCTTGGATCCCCTAATGGATACTTTTTTTATCCACTGTTCAATTTTATTGAATTGCCTTCTTACTATTTTATAAATGTTTATTTTATATATACATATATATGTGTGTACATAAATATATATACACACACATACAAACATGCACACATGTGTGCATGCACACACACATATCCTCAATAATTTATGAAATATGTGATTGGCAAATATTTTCTCCCAGTTTAGTTTACCTTTGTTCTTCAGGGTTTTACAAGTGTCAGAACTTCCTGATTTCAATGAAGCTTAATTTATTCTTTTGAAGATTATGCTGTTGGTGTTCTATCTAAAGTGCCTAACGCAAATTTCCTCAATTAGAATCCATTTGGTCCCTCAGGGGACATTTGACATTGTCTGGAATAATTATTGATTCTCACAACTGTATGGAGATTGCTACTGGCACCTGGTGGTGGATGCCAGCCAGGGATGCTACTATACATTCTACAATGCATTGCCCTCTCCCCCAACAAAGAATTATCTGGCCTAATGGTCAGTAATGGTGAGGTTGAGAAACCTTGACCCAGGGTCATGAAGATATTGTCCTGTGGTTTTTTTTTTCTAGAATATTTATAATTTCACCTCTTAGGCCTATGATTCATTAGCATTGATGTGAGATGAAAGTCTAGACTATTGTTGTTTGTGAATATATGGATATTTAGTTGCCCCAGCACTCTTGGTTACTGTGACTTTTCCCCTATTGAATCATCTAGGCATGTAAGAATTTATTTCTGTACTCTCAGTTCTGTTCCATTGATCTGTATGCTCATCCCAGGCCAATACTGTACTGCTTTAATTAAGTTCAGGTGGTTTAAGTCCTCTAATTTTGTTGTTTTCAAAGTTAAGCTGACAATTCTGGGCAGTTTTTCATTTAAATTTTAGAATCACCTCAATAAGTTTTGGTACAGATTATGTGAAATCTTAACAACATTGAGTCTTCCTATCTGTAAAAATGGAACATATCTCAATTTAGTTCTTTGATTTCTCTTAGTAAAATTAGTAGTGTCAGCAGTGTCTTGTAAGTTTTCAAAGTCTCTTCCAGATTATTTATTCTTTCTCTTTCCGAGTCTATTGTGAATGGATTGTTTTTAAATTTTGTTTTTGGATTAATTTATTGTTAGTGTACAGAAATACAGTCAATTTTCTAAAATTTTTATTGGTGCATAATAATTATACAGAATAGTGGGTTTTGTTGTGACATATTTGCATGTGCATGTAATGTAATTTGATCCAGTATGTCCTCCCTCCCTCTTAACACCTTCCTCTACTCTTGTATTTTCACAAGATCTCTCTCTCCCTTTGTCTCTCTCACTTCCACATGTAAGAGAAAACATGTGACTCTGATTTTCTGAAGTTTGGCTTAACATGATGCTTTCCAGTTCCATCCATTTTCCTACAAATGATATAATTTCATTCTTCTTTATGACTGAATAAGATTCCATTGTGTATATATACCATGGCCTATATGCATAAATATAAAATACTCCTTTGTGTATTTTTTAATCCGTTTATCTGTTGACAAACAACTGGGCTGATTTCATAATTTGGGTATTGTGAATTGTACTGTTATAAACATGGGCATGGACATTACTGCTATAATATGCTGACTTCAGTTACTTTGGATAAATGCTGAGGAATACCTCATATATACCTGAATTGTATTGTGGTTTCATTCTTAGTTTTCAGAGGAACCTCCATACTGATTTCCATAGTAGCTATTCTAATTTTACATTCCTACCAACAGCATATAAGAATTATTTTCCCTTGCATCCTCAGCAGCACTTGTTTTTTGTATTCTCAATGATAGACGTTTTAACTAGATTGAGATAAAATCTCAGTGTAGATTTGATTCACTTTTTCTTGATGATCAAAGCAAATGTTGAGTGATTTTTTTTTTTTTTGAACCGGGGATTGAACTCAGGGGCACTCGGCCACTGAACCACATCTCCAGCCCTATTTTGTATTTTATTTAGAGACAGGATCTCACTGAGTTCCTTAGGGCCTCGCTAAGTTGCAGAGGCTGGCTTTGAACTCTCGATCCTCCTGCGTCAGCCTCCCAAGCTGCTGGGATTACAGGCGTGCGCCACCACGCCCGTCTGTTGAATGATTTTTAATGTTTGTTGGCCATTTGTACTTCTTTTGAGAAGTGTTTATTTAATTCATTTGCCCATTTCTTGATTGGGATGATTTTTTTTTTGGTAAGTTTTTTAGTTCTGCATATATTTTAGATGTTAATCCTATGAGAAAACTAGCTGGCAAAGATATTTTCCCATTCCGTAGCTTCTTGCTTCATGTTCTTATTTCCTTTGCTGTACAGAGCTTTCTAATTTGATCCTATTCCATTTATTAATTCTTGGTATGATTTCCCTAGCTATAGGAATGATAGCTGTGAGGAAGTCATTGCTAGTGCCTATGTGTTCGATAGTTTCCCTGTGTTTTTTTCCAACAGTTGCCAAGTTTCTGGTCAAGTTCCTAGGTCTTTAAACCATTTTGATTTGACTTTTGTGAAGGAACTAGTCTCACTCTACTACATGTGGATATTTCGTTTTGCCAGCACCATTTGTTAAAAAGGCTATCATTTCTCCAGTGTATGTTTTTGTATGTATCTTTGCCAAGGATCAGAAGACTTTATCTCTGTGGATTTGTCTCTGTGTCTTCTGTTCTATTCCACTTGTGTTTGTTTCTGTTTTTATATTATATTCTGTTTTAGTTACTGTAGCTCTGTAGTATAATTTGAAGTTGGGTCTTGTGATGCCTCCACCATTTTTGTTTTTGTTTTGTTTTGTTACTTAGAATTGCTTTGGCTATTCTGGCTCTTTATTCTTCCATTTGAATTTTAGGACTTTTTCTTTCTAGTTCTGTTAAGAATATCATTGGTATTTGATTGGGATTGCATTGAATCTGTAAATCACTTTTGGTAATATGACCCTTTTATAATATTAATTCTGCCTATCCATAAACCTTGATGGTCTTTCCATCTTCTAATATATTCTTCTCTTTCTTTTTTTAGTATTCTGTAATTTTCCTTGTAGAGGTCTTTCATCTCTTCAGTTAGAGTTATTCTTAGGTTTTTTGTTTTGGTTTGGAATTGTTTTTCTGATTTCTTTCTCAGCAGGTTTGTTATTTTTGTATAGAAAAGTTATTTTTGTATATTGAGTTTGCGTTCTACTTCTTTACAGAATGTGTTTATCAGATCTTGAAGTCTTCTATTGGAGCCATTACAGTCTTCTAAGTATAGGATCATATCTGCAAATAGGGATAATTTGACTTCTTCCTTTCCTATTTGTATCCTTTTTATTTATTTATGTTTGCTTAATTGCATTGACTAAAATTTTAATACTGTATTGAATAGAAGTGGTGAGACTAGACATTCTTGTCTTGTTCCTGGTTTTAGAGAAAATGTTTTTAATTCTTCCCCATTTAGTATGATGTTGGCTCTGGGTTTGTAATACATAGCCATTATTATGTTGAGATAAGTTCCTTCAGTCCCTAGTTTTTCCAGGATTTTTACCATAAATAGGTGTTGAATTTTGTCTAAGACTTTTTCTGCATCTATGGAGATGATCATGTGTTTTTTGTCGATAATTCTATTTGTTTGGTGTGTTATATTTTTTGATTTGTGAACGTTGGACCATCACATCCCTGGGATGAAACCAACCTGATCGTGATATTTGATCTTTCTGCTATGTTGTCAAATTAGTTTGCAAGTATTTTGTTAAAGATTTTTGCATCTGTGAGCATTAAGAATGTTGGTCTACAATTTTCTTTTCTCAATGTGTCCTTATCCAGCTTTGTTATCAGTGTAATACTGGCTTCATAGAATGAAGGTTATTTACTTGAGAGCTTTCTAATATTTTCATGTAGACACTCATAGCTGTAGACTTTCCTCTTAGAACTGCCTTCATTGTGTCCTGTAGGATCTTGTAGGTTGAGTTTCTATTCTCATTTGATTCTAAATTCTGCAATTTATCCCCTAATTTCTTTGATGATCCACTCATTATTCAGAAGTGTATTATTTTTTTAAAGTATATTATTAAATCTCAGTGTGCTTATTTCTAATTTCATTACATTTTATTTTTTTAAATATTTTTTTTAGATGTTGATGGACCTTTATTTTATTAATTTATTTTTATGTAGTGCTGAGAATTGAACCCAGTGCCTCACACATGCTAGGCAAGCGCTCTACCACTGAGCCACAACCCCAGCCCTTTCATTACATTTTAATGTCATTGGAATTCCTTGAACCTTATCAGAAATGCAATACATTTTATATATTGATCATATAACCTGAGACCTTGCTAAATTCACAAATCATACGAAATATATATGGCTCTGAAGGATTTTCTACATAGATGACTATCCTTAAGTAAAAACAGTTCTTCTTTTTTCAATCTGTATACCTTTAATGTTTTACTGCACTGGCTGAAATCTCAGTACAGTGCTGGATGGAAGTGTCAAGAACTGGTATGTTACCTTGCTCCCAATCTTAGGTAGGTTTCTCATGGAGGTCTCTTATAGGTTGAGGTCCTTTTGTTCCTCCTCTGTTGAGAGGTTTTATTGTGTGTAAAGAGGTGGTGAATTTTGTTAAGTGATTTTCTTCATCTTTTGAAATGGTAATGTTTTTGTCTTTTACCCTTTTAAATTAGACACTATATTAATTGATTTTTGAGTGTGAAACAAACTGCATTCTTGGGATGAATCCCACTTAGTCATAGTATATAGGCCTTTTTGTTATGTTATTGGATTAAGTTTGCTAATATTTTGTTAAGGATTTTTCTGTTGGTATTTATTAGGGAGAAAAGTCTGTTGTTTTCTTGTGATGTCTTTGTGTCTTTGGTGTTAGGGTAGTACTAACCTCATAGAATGAGTTGGAAAGTTTCTGTTTTCTGAAAGTTTGTGGAGAAACCATATTTCTTTTAAAAATATTTGATGATATTTGCCAAAAAAAAAAATCATCCCATCTGGACCTGGATTTTCTTTGTGAGTAGGTTTTTAATTAATAATTAAACTTAATTGTTACAGGTCTGTGCATATTTTCTGTATCTTCTGGATTTGGTTTTGGATATTTGTGACTCTCTAGGAATTTGTTCATTTTCTCTAAATTATCTAATTTGTTGGAATAAGTATGTTCATTATATTCCCATATAGTCCTTTTAATTCGTGTAGATTCCATAGTGATGTCTACTCTTTCATTTGTGAATTTGGTAATTTGTTTCTTCTTATATTTTTGGTCAGTCTAGCTAAGGATCTGTCAGTTTTATTGATCTTTTTAAATAGCCACTATGTGGTTGCATTGATTTTTCTTTATTGTTTCTGACTTCTATTTCATTGATATTCACTTGAAACTTTATTTTCTGTTTTCTTAGGGTTTAGTTTGCTCTTCCTGTCTAGTATCTTAAGGTGGAAGCTTAGATTAATGATTTAAGACTTTTCCTAATTACAAGGTATATATTTCCCTCCAAATATTTCTTTACTTATATTCTATAAACCTCAGTATGTTTTCATCTTCATTCAGCTCAAAAATTTTTAAAAGATTTCTACTTCCCACTTTGGTCCCTGGGCTATTTAAAAGTATGTTGTTTAATTTCTGAATATTTGAATTTTTCCATATTTACATTTGAGATCTTTATCTTAATTCTCTTGTAGTTGAAGAATATGCCATTTATGATTTTGGTCTTTTTAAATTTTATTGAGGGCTGGGGATATAGCTCAGTTCATAGAGTACTTGCCTTGCAAGCACAAGGCCATGGATTCAATCACCAGCACTGCAAAAAAAAAAAAAAAAAAGAAAGAAAAAAATTTATTGAGACTTGTTTTGTGGACTAGCATATAGAAAATATTTCATGTATGCTCAAATATGTATTCTGTATTCATTGTGCACTATAGTCTATAAATATCAGGTGTATCAAGTTAGGTGATAATGCTGTTAAAATCTTCTACATCTTTGTTCTGTGTAGTTGTTCTATCAATTATTGAAAATGGTGTATTGAAATTTCCAACTATTATTACTGAATCCCTACTCCTCCTTTCAATTCTTTTAGTGTTTGCTTCATTTGGGGCCTCTATCGTTAGGTATGTATATGCATTTATAATTGTTGTATCTTTATACTTGTGATTATGAAATGTTCTTCATTGTTTCTGATAGTACTTTTTATCTGAAAGTTTATTTTGTCTGATGGTAATATAGCCATTCCAGTTTTATTGTGGTTACTGTTTACATGGCATATGATTTTCTTTATGCATTTTACCTATTTATGTCTTTTTACCTTAACAGTATATCTTTTGGAGACAGCATGTAGTTGAGTCTTGCATTCTAAATTCAGTCCACCTATCCCTACCTTTGGAGTAGGTTGTTTTGTTCATTTACCCCTGATATAATTATCTATATGGTTAGTGTTTCAGTCAACTTTTTTTGCTGCCATGACTAACAGACCCAACAGGAACAACTATAGAGGAGGAAAGGTTTATTTAGGGGCTCAAGTTTCAGAGGTCTCAGTCCATAAGTGGCTGGCTCCATTCCTCAGGGCTCAAGGTGAGGCAGGACATCATGTTGGAAGAGTGTGGAGAAATGTGGTAGAGGGAAGGGACTCACATGAGGAACAGGAAGCAGAGAGGAGACTCTACTGACCAGATAACAAAATATATACTCCCAAACCAGGCCCCCAATGTCCCACCTCCTCCACCCACACCCTACCAGCCTTCAGTTACCATTCAGTTAATCCCTATCAAGGAATTAATTTGCTGATTGGGTTAAGGCTGTCAACCCAGTCATTTCTTTTCTGAACCTTCTTGCATTGTCTCACACATGAGCTTTTGGGAGATACCTTACATCCAAACCATAACAGTTTGGCTATGTCTGTCATTTTGCTATTTGTTTTGTATTTGTCTCGTATCATTATGTTCCTCCTTTACTCTTATCCTTTGTTTAAGTGTATTTTAAGTATGCCAATTGAATTTCACCTTTTTTTAACTATGATTTTTAACTATGATTGTTTCCCTGGGAATTGTTCTGAGGGATTATAATGTATATCTTAATTTATCATAATCTATTTCAGAATAGTACTCATTTTAATTTTGGCAAAATATAGAAATCGTACTTCAATATATCTTCATTTTCCCTTTATTGTGTTGTATATTACGTCTCTGTGTTGTGAGCCCTTCAATACATTATTACAACTTTTGCTTTCTATAATCATATCTTTTCTAAAATTTAAGTAGAGAAATGAGAAAAATACATTTATAGAATCTTCTTCATTTACTCATGTATTCACTATTACTTGTACTCTTATTTCTTCATGTGGATTGATATTATTATCTGGTATCACTTTCATTCAGCCTAAAGAACTTCCTTTCATATTTTTTGTAAGACAAATTTGATGGCAAATTTTATCTTTGTTTATCTCAAATGTTTATATTTCACTTTTATGTTTAAAGGAAAGTTTTGTGGGATATAGAATTCTTAGTTACCAAGTCTTTTCTACCTCAGCACTTTAAACATGATTCTACTGCTCTCTGGTCTCCATTGTTTCTTATGCGAAGTCAACCATTATTGTATTGTTCTTCTGAACAAGATGAGTCATTTTCTTCTTGCTACTCACAAGAGGTTTTCTGTCTTTCAGCAGTTTGTCAGGAATATGTCTAGGTTCTATCTTTTTCTGTTTGTCCCATAAACTACATCCAGTTGAGTAGCTTGATTCTATAAATCCATGGAGTTTTTTGGTTTGTTTTGATTCTTGTTTTGCTTTTGTTTTTGCCATGCTGAGGATTGAACCCAGGGCCTCACTGATGCTAGCAAAGGCTTTACCACTGAGCTATACCCCCAGCCCCACATTAATGTTTTTAAAATCAAATTTGAAAGGTTTCAGACATTATTTGTTCAATTTTTTTTTTTTTTGCCCTTTTCTCACTTTCCCTCACCTTCCAAGGCTCTAATTACACATATATTAGTATACTTGATATTGTCTCATAGGTCTCTGAGGCTCTGTTCGTTTTTCTTCAGTCTTTTTTCCCCATGTTCTTCAGATTAACTATCATTGTTCTATTTTTAAGTTTGCTGATACTTTTTTTGCTACCTCACATTTATTATTGAACTCCTTTAGTGATGCTTTCATTTCGATTATTATACTATTCATCTCCAGATTTTCCATTTGATTCTTTAAAAAAAATTCTATCCTTTAATAAGCTTCTGTGTTCACTGAGTCATTTAATTTTTTAAACTTTTTCTTTACTTTTTAAAGCTTATTTATAATAGCTAGTTTGAAGTCTGCTAAATACAATGTCTTAAAGACACTTGGAAACAGTTCCTAAAGACTGCTTTCTCCTGGATCACATGTTCTTGTTTCTTGCATGACTCATAGCTTTCTGTGGAATGTTGTACATTTACTGGATAATCTATCACTGTGACTCCAGTTTCCGACTTGCCCATTCCATTGGTGATCTTGGTGGTTGTTGCTTGCTTGTTTTGTAACCTGCCTGGACTAAACCTTTAAAGTTTGTATCCTCTATGATGTCATGTGCAGCTGCAACATCTGTGCTTTTTTTTTTTTTTTTTTTTAATAAGGTCTGGCTTCCTAGCAGTTGCTCCTTCATCTTTAAAGCTTAGTTGTCAGTTAAAGATCAGTCAGAAGCTATGCTAAAACACCTGAAGGGAGTAAGACTTCCATTCTCTCCTGATGAATCTGTGTGAGATGGGGAGCACATTCAAATTTCAGGCTCTTCTGGGCCTTTACTTCCTGTGGTTTCCTCTTATGCCCCACCTGCATATACCTACAGGCTTCATCACCCAGGGATCTTTGAACCTTCTCTGCTCTACTAAAGGCGCATAGCCTTTGGTCAACCCTAAATGTGTAGGTTCAGGTACCTCCAGCTGCTGGAACTTCCTGTTAAATTCCTTACTAGTCTGTGAGTATGTTCTTTTCCCCATTCAGATTTGCTTATTCAGGCTTGCTGAGCCACAAGTCATCTCTTGTTTACTTGTTACAGAGATCATTATTTAACTAACAGTGCTGCAATCAAGTGAGTCCTACCTTTGACAGAGGTGACAAAGCTGCTGTCTTTCACAGTCCATTCTGTTCTGATTGAACTATTGCTCTAGTAAAGCTAGGGGATGGAGGTGGGAGCAGTCCTGGCAAGAGCATCATAGACCTATGCTATTCATTTGTTTGTTTGTAGTGGTGTTGAGGATTGAACCCATGGCTTTGGGCATGTTAGGCAAGTACTGAGCTACATTCCCAGCCCTCACACTGTTCTTATCTAAAGTTCAATAGTTTTCATGAAATATATGCCCTTGTTTGAATTGCTTGGTACCAAAATTACTGCCTTGACTGTTCTGTCCAGCTTTTATGGTCACTTTTGAGGGGAGTTTTTGTCAACCAGCTCATTTCATCATGATGATAGTGGGAATCCTCTAGACATACTTTTTAAGGCACCAGTGATTTGGGTTGTGTTACATGTGTTTTATATTATTATTATGTGATCATATTATTTATAATTAATTTCTTGATTGGATAGTCCTTGGGGGGATTTCCATTGGTAGAAATATAGATGATTTGGTACTTAAGTGAAATAGTAGTTTAGAGAAAAGACATTTGTTAAGTCAAATAGAAAATGTCAACCCTGAAGGTTTTCTTGAAACAAACTGAAAAATGAAATGAACCAGAAAGCATCAAATTATTTATTTTCTAATTCATTTTTTTCTATAGCTTAGAGCAGCATATTATCTGTTACATTCAAAGAATAATTTAATAATTAGATTAATCCTTTACCAAATTATAGACCTGTGTGAAATGTCCACAATAAGTGCTTAAAATGCAGGATACTAACTTTTTTTTGTTTTTTGTTTTTGTTTTTTTGTTGTTGTTTTTTTGAGTACCAGGGATTGAACTCAGGGACATTTGACCACTGAGCCACATCCCCAACCCTACTTTGTATTTTATTTAGAGACAGGTCACACTGAGTTGCTTAGTGCCTGGCTTTTGTTGAGGCTGGCTTTGAACTTGTAATCCTCCTGAGCTGCTGGGATTACAAGGCATGTAATCATGCCTGGCCGAACTTATTTTTTATATATTTAAATTTTTATTGTCATTTATATTGTGTTTACCCTCAACATTTAGAGTTATTCAAGGAATATAAAAAGTTTGCATTTATTAGTAACAGGTTTAATATCTTTTGTCAAATTGGTATGTTTACTTTCTAAAAATGAGAATATGCTTTAAAATGTGAAGCAGCAGTTTGTTAAAATTTTAATTTTTCACAGTGAAAGTTTTCCAAACAGGATTTGGATATTTATCATACATCATGAATATTATAATACATGTAAAGTATAACATTAAATATAAAATAGTTTGGCATTACAGTTTTCCCAACTAAAAATAAGTTGTCCTCTATATAAATCAGATATCTCTGTACCTCTAACATTGGAAATTAAATTTTCATGTGCTGTAAAATGCTGTTCCTGTAAAAGGAAATTCTGCCCAGGTTGTAAATTTAGATCTAGTAAGTTATGTCCAAATTTCTAATGTTGGAGATATTACTATACCAGTCAAAACAAAACAGTATTAACAAAACTTTTCAGACTCTAGGCATCCTTTTGTGAAAACAGACTTCTCTCTTCTTTTACAATGTTGAAGAAACAAAAGTTTGCTGAGTTTGAAAACTTGAGACCAATTGGTAATTTTTCAAGTGAGGTCAGAACCAAAATAAGCATAATTCTCTTGGTGACTATGATTCTCAGATTCATCCATTGTTCTGTTTTGTTTGTTTTTAGTGCAGAGCCTGTAGGTTCCTCTTAGAGCCTATTTCATGAATTATCCCTCTGCTGGGCCTGATTCTTTTTAAATTAGATGCTCAGCTAACTCATGTTTTTGGTCACTGATTCTCAAACATTTCATATCCCTCTTTCTCTCTTGGTGTCTTCTAGAGTACTTTCACATGCCCTGTGCCCTACTAATGAGTCATTGCCATTAATGAATAGCTGTTCAGAGTTTCGTACTTTAGCAGGTTGGAAGGCTGAAGAAGAGAGACTATAAAAGAAGATGCCTGAGACAGAGGAGGCCAGTTTTTGACTTTGTATATTATGAAGACCCAGTGTTCTCTTGCCACCTCAGTTATTTGGCCCCTGAGCTAACATTGTAGCATTCTCCAGGATAATAAATCTCCAGTATTCTTGAGACCTTTGGAAGGTATGAAATTTAAGAATGGTTTTATAACAGGTTTTGGGTTTTTTTTCCCCCATAAAATTCATATACAGAGAAAAAACCCCCAAACTGTATTGTTTTAATACCCTTGGGCCATTGGATAGGTTAAACATGAACTAATTAAAGGTCTTATTCCTAGACACCAGCCTGGAATTGTACTTCACTGACATTTGTGCATAAGAAAATGACAAGTTATATTTTGAAAGAGTAGGGAAGGAAGTACTAAGGGTTCTTTAGGGGAAGGAGAAGCAATTTCTAATTTGATAAGTCTTAATATAAAAAAGATACTTATTTTTCATTAGGAATATGAACTCATTTTCCTCATTTCATATTTCTTTGGAATTTTGGGCAGTTAGTGACAAAAAACTATAAAATCAAAACCAGAACCACATCATGACATTAAATATCACATTAAATATGTGATCTTATTTCTCTACTCAGTTATTCTAATGTTCATAGTCTTAAATCTGAAGCTATTTAAGAGAACACTAAAACTCTCAATTTGCTTTGCCTCTAGATAATATTTAATATGTATCATTAATCTTAAATCAACTAAAAGTATAGTGGTTTGCCTTATCTAGTGCTTTCTAACCAAGATGATTTTGCCTTCCTGAGGACATTGGCAATGTTTGTAGGCATTTTTGGTTGTTAGAACTAGAGGATGCTACTGGCATCTAGAGGTTAGGGAGCTTAGGGAGCTTACTAAATAGCCTGCAGTATGTAACCCCTCACAACAGATTGGTTCCATTAAAAATATTACTGTAGTTTTAAGAATCATGATTCTATCTTTGGCCTTCTCATCAACTTCAATTTTTTAATCATTTTCATTTCAACAGTGACTTTTCCTAAATATCTATAGAAATAAGTTATGTTATACCATCTTTAATCTCCTTAGTGTGGCACAAATAGTGTAATCATTTAATACTTCTGAATTAAGAGGAAAAAATCATTGTCTGAATATTATGTAAGTGAATAAGCCAAATTAAAATTAAAACAGAACCTAGACACAGGTAAATGTATGTTTGAAATATCATCAACAACAATTTACCCATTGCTTTTCACATTGTTCTTTGATGATAGATACTATTATACTGACTTTGAAAAATATCTCCTCTTTAACAGTTTCCACTGTGGGAAAATAATTTATTACTGATAGTTTTATGTTTGTGGATAGATTATTTTTGGACAAGTAAAACACATTTGAGAATTAAGTCTGTTTGAAATCTGAATATTCTGATACATCTACAAGACAGATCTTCCCTTACTGGAACTTCTCTAAGTTCAGAAGCTCTTCAAGCTTTCCTTCCTAGGATTTAGAAATCTGTAATCTGAGATTTCAGCATCTCCTAATTTTAAAATTTACCTATATGTAGTCATCAGTATCTGGTATCAACAGAACAGACAGGGAAGTTTCCAAAAATTAAACTAATTTTCTGTAAAAGTCTTTACTCATGAATTAACAATCTTTCCCTTTGTTCATTATTCCCAAGACAAATATAGTAGTATGATCATATATGGAGACTAATTAAGCTGAATTTTCTTGAAGAGATTGACAAATTAAAAGGCAAAAACTGATAGATGAAGTTTAAATAGACTATGAGTCTTATGAGCTTGGGGACAATCATTAACTCACCAGAATACAGAACTTGGTCTCATAATTTCTTGGATACACTTCCTTTCAAACCTTTTTCATAATTAAATTATAAAATAACCACGTGATTAGAAGATTTTTCCACTGGTGGACTTATGTGTTCTTTCTTCCTTCTTGTGAGATGAATGGCACGACAGAGCAGAGGCAAGGAGGCATGTAATCAGTTCTTAAAGGATTGAGTCAAAAAAGTCAGAGCTTCCACAGCATGGTAACAGCTTTGCAGATGCTCATATCATGATAGTGAAATAACAAAGCCGAGCAAAGGTTAAAGCTGAGAGTGCCAAAAAGGCCTGCTTTGGCAGCTTTCTGCAATGCATCCTCATGAACATAGTCAGTAACAACTTGTCCAAGGCCCCAGTGACTAGGGAGAGTGAGGACTGCAGCCAGGAAATAGAACATTGCAGAGCAAGGATTGAAATATGCAGCTGGAAATAGGCCCAGAAGCTAAACACTGACAACCTTTTGCTGGTCTAGTGGAGAGATGCAGCCTTGGAATCAGAATGGTGGCTTGGTGACAGGTGAATGTGCTGTGTTCTACACCATCCTGGGGTGGGTTGGTCCTGGAGAAATGGCAAGATATGATCAGTCTGACCGCTGGAGTTTGGATGAACAGAGCTTAGCTTCCTTGAGCACCACAGAGGACATTCAGTCTCAAGAGAACTGCCATCTTGCTTTTGAGCCTATTATACTGATTTTATAGTATAGTAGTATTTTGACAGTTTCTGAGGTCAAAATGTTACTGTTTACCATAACCAAATTACTTAGCCTCATGGTACCTTGTTTTTTTTTTAATATTTCTATTTGTTCTTTTTAGTTATATGTAACAGTATTTTGACATATTATACATGCATAGAGTATAACTTCCCATTCTGTGATTATACATGATGTGGAGTTACACTGGTCATACATTCATATATGAACATAAGAGAGTTATGTCCAATTTATTCTGTCTTTCCTATTCCCATTCCACACTCCCTTTATTTAAAAAAAAATAAATAAAAATAAATATATTATATATTTAAATATATATATAAAATACATATATATTTATATATGTGTATATATATAAAATACATATATATTTATGTATGTGTGTGTGTATATATATATATATATATACACATATATATATATATATGTGAGTGTATATGTATTGGGGGCTGGGGATGTGGCTCAATGGTACAGTAGTCGCCTAGCATGTCTGACTGAGGTCCTGGATTCAATCCCCAGCATCACCAGAAAAAAAAAAAAGTGTATTGTGGGGCAAACTAGATTGCCCCTGCTGCACTTCCAACTTTAACATTCTAAATAGCTTTTACTAACTAGATGTAAAGATTCCTCAAATAGTTCATTTAGCTTCTTCGTCTTTGTTTATAGATGAGACAGTAAAAAAATTAGAAGAGCTTAACCATCACCACTCCAGCTTTTCAAAATAAGTAGTATAAGATGTGGTGAGGGCTGGGGATATAGCTCAGTTGGTAGAGTGCCTGCCTCGCAAGCATAATGCCCTGGGTTCAATCCCCAGCACCGCAAAAAAAAAAAAAAAAAAAAAGATGTGGTGAAATGAAATGAATTTAGGGCAGGAGATTGATTGTGCATTTGATTCCCTCCCTTAGTCTTTTTAAAGAATGATACTTGTTTATGTCATTATTTAAATTTGAATAAGAATTTACTTCTTAGTAAATAAAGCTTGTTTAATTTTGTCAAGACAGAAGACTGTTCATCATTTATTTTTGCATTCAAATGAAGTTTAATATGAAGGTCTTTATTTTGGGACTTAGGGAATGTTGTATATAAACTTCAATGTCCTCCTATGATCAGGGTCATAAAAAAATACTTTTGTATTAAATTATACTGCAAAGCTAGGCATTGTTTTCACATGCTAATAGATGGACTTTAAATTTGTATTTATTTTTAATCTGTTGCCTAGTATTAAAATAAATTTGGATACCAGCAGCTCATAATAGCTAATAGCCTATATAAATGAGTCCCAAGACACCTGTTCCTTTATTGTTAATGAATCCCAATTATATGTGCAGGAAGACGAGAGTTCCTGTTGATTCTTTGTCCTAGCACATCTCCCTGTCTCCTGTGTGCATATTTAAATGACATTAAGAAATGTTGTTTCCTCTTGTTTTCTGTCATCTCTAGAATTCTGCCAGACACACTTAGTCTCTTTAATAGGTTGTTTGTTCCTAAATGCATTAGGGTGGTATTTTTTTTTCCTGTTTTGTGTGTTTTGAATTTTTTTTTTAATTCAACCTCAATCATGTTATGGGATTTGATGTAAAATTATTGTGAGTTAATAGCACCAGATACACAAATAGCCAAATAAAGTTTCTCAAGGAAAGAATAAATGCCTTATGGAAATTTTAGTAGCCTGTGGAAATGTAAGAAAACAAACAAATGGAGAAATCAATTCCAAGGTCATTGTATGGTCATGGTTTATCCCCTGAGGTTACTTAATTGTACCTCTTTGTATTTTCCATCACTGACAATTTGGAGAGTTTGTGATTATTTTTTCTCCTATTTACTAGTTCATATCAAGCAAATAAGTTAGTGGTCTTTTTGTAAGTGATTTGAAATGAGAAAGCCATATAGATAACCATTATGACAATCTACCAGATAGTAGTTATTTTTCTATATGTAGAATTTTGTTATGAACATATGGCTTGAAATAATGTTTGTGATCTATGCCATTGACTTCTATTCCTTTTAGAGGACACCATATTAATAGGTTTTAAAAACATGATTAGAAAATATGCTATAAAAGAATGTAGGTGTCCTTCTTATCTCTGGAGTGTTCCCTTCTCCCAACACCTGAATTTTCATTATTTTTGATGATAGTTTAAAGGTCATTCTTGAAAAAGAGAATATAGTATCTGTGAAATAACAAGTGAGAATTATACTGCTGATCATTTCAGTCAGTTCTTCAGAATATCTGTTAAGTGCACAGAAAATCCAGAAAACATTCATTTTGTTTTTCAGTGTGAAGAATATATTGTAACCAGTTGACACACTATGAGCACATCCCAAAAGGAATGAAAATAAATTACTATTCACAAATCTTTACAGTGACAATTTTGCTAACAGGTAGACATGACTATTTGGAATAGTTCACGGGGATGTTCTTTCACATCTTTGTCTTATATATTGTTGAACTCTTCTAATAATTTTTTTACTATACCAAATAATTCAGCACAACAATGCCTGTTTCTTCAGTCTTATGCCTTTCTGTAATGAAACACTGAATTCTGTGTCCTATAGAGTTGAAGTGGTGATTTAAAATCTCTTGTTCATTAAGGGTAAAGAGAAATATTGGCCACAGTCTCTTGGGTGTTTTGTTTTGTTTTGTTTTAACATCATGGCTACATCTTAAAATCACCTGAGGAAGATTCCCTCTGCCAGTGCTGGGGATTTGAACCCAGGGTCTCATGCATCCTAGCCAGGGGCCCTACCATGGTGCTACATCCCCATCTCCTGAAGGGTACTTTACAAATACCCATACATGGGTGCTACCACCAGAGATTCTGACTAAATTGGCATACGTTGGGAATGTACTATTATATTTAAAGCTCTTTGGGTGATTCTGTGTGCTGAGAACACTCTTACATGGGCACCTCTT
This sequence comes from Glaucomys volans, assembly GCA_020662805.1. Taxonomy (NCBI): domain Eukaryota; kingdom Metazoa; phylum Chordata; class Mammalia; order Rodentia; family Sciuridae; genus Glaucomys; species Glaucomys volans. The sequence continues at coordinate 351,123 of JAJEJO010002263.1, read as the reverse complement.
AGAAAAAGTTAAGCTAAACAAAGAGCTATCAGTTTCTAAGTAGTATTCCATACTGTGAATTCCACAGAAGGAGGCAAATTGAAGACCCTGTGAAAAGGTCTTCTTTTGATTTGCAGCCACTCAGGCAATGATCACTCACTGGAGGTAGGTGTGTTTGTTGGGTGGATGAACTCCAGCATGAGAGACACTCTAGCCTCATATGAAAAAGGAGATGCTTTTCTAGGCTTAAATAATTTCTAAATTTGCATTATGTCATAGTAGTTTATCTAGGATAATTTAGAAAGTATTTTCCCATTTTTTAGTCAAATATAAGTCTAGAAGGGTTTCCTCATTGAAATCTTTTAAGCTTTTTGTTTTTCAGTTGAGCCATAGTATACCTTCCATCATCTAAATTCACTTTTGTAAACATACATATTTCTTTTCTGAATTGCCAACATGGATTGTCCTGAACCATGAAATGCCTCACTTCTAATGAACTTGATTTTGTGTAAGAAGCATAGGAAGAACATATAAATGGCAAAATTCAGCAAATTTAGACACAGGTACATAAATAGAACTTTAAAGGAGGGAGAATTTAAAAGTACTCTTTACCAAATATTGTAATTGTATTCAAAATGGCCATTTATATAATTAAAAATAGTAAATATTGTCCTAGCTTTTTGAGATAAGCATTCTTCAACATAGCTTGGAAAATACAATCAAGGCCTCTTAAACCAAGCTTAATAAGAAGGTTTCCGGTGCCCTGTGGAGCCTTAGCCTCATGGCCAACCCTTTGGAACTGACTTCCTTACAGATATAGGGTCAATGCCTATAATGTGTTGATAATATAGGCAGAAATTGGCTGTTCAAACTTTAACTGCCAGACTAATCACATTTATAGTTTCTGGCTGCTTTGGTTTTCTAGTAAATAGTACCTAGTAACTTACCACGGTGGAATTCAGAGCACCTGTATTTTTGAAAGCTACTATTACGTACATGGAATGGAGTCTGATTTTTAAACAGTTTGCCATTTGCTTTACAATCTATCGTTTATTATAAGGAAACTCTTTGTGTTTCTTAATTTCTCATTTTCTATAAGAAAAGGTGCAAAAGAATATAACTTTGGACATGATTCCAATTTTATTATTTCAGTCCATTATTTGTTCCTCATCAGATTCATATTTGTGGTTGTATGCCCTGGATGGCAAGTGCCGAGAAAACATTTGTACAATGTCTTGCCAAGGAAAACTGTTGACTATGTGGAGTATAGTGGCTTCACTGTTCAAGATCTTCTTGTGTTTATTAAAAGAGGGGAATAAAATAAAACAGATACTAGTTAATTATATTCTTTTGAATTACTGCATCTTGTGGTTAGTATATTACATTTATTAAATAGTTGTAAGTGTGTTCAATACAGTATTATAGCAGTTTTATTGATATACTGGCAAAGAAACAAACATGACCACTCTTTACCATCTGTTTATAATGCTATATAAAGAAAACCATGTTGGTTGCCATGGAAACTACATTTCCAAAACCACTTAGTGTTTGCTTAAATTCTCCAGTCTTTTAAAGTCATAAGCCTTTTCTGAGGAAAAGAATAGAAAAATACATTTTAAAATTTCCAGTGATTTTTCTAAAAGTCTTTTCTCTGTAAAATTCATTTATGTTTAGGCTGATATTTTGCCTCAGGATTTCATGAATTAAATTGAAGGGCTCTTAATTTGAGAATCTTTGGTATTTTCAGAAACTGGGGAGAAAATGTTAATGCTATCCTATTGAGGGGTGCCAACAATCTTTTTATAGGCAAATACTTTGCTTCTTCAGAAAACCTTTTTATTGGTATAATAATAAAAAGGAGTCTGAAGAAGTAACAAATGTAATCATATAGTATCTGGGGAGGAAAGGTTGTAATATAATTACAATGGCTAACCATGTTTTGTTATTGCTGTCATATTAGCTAATATGAGAAAAACTACAGCAAGGGAGTACTTGGCTTTAAACGGAATGGTTCAGACTTTAAAAAGTGTGGCAGACTTTGTTGTAAAAACTAAAATCAATTGATACTCCTGGGAATCAATCAATATTCTAGGGAAGAAAGCAGTAAAATATATGCTTTACTGTTGTTCTTACTAACCTAGAAATAATTCTTCCTAATCCAGAATGATTGTGTACATCCATGTGTTTTATTTATATAAACCTGGTGTCTATGGAGACTAAAAAAGCTTTAATTCTTTATTTGTCAATGTCTTCAAAATTATTCATGATGTTTTTGCACTGGGGACAGATAAAGTAGGATTGCATCTATTCTAGCATTTAGTAAAGCCAAAAATCATTGACTGTATGGATGGCAATAGTAATTCTGATAATAGTAATAATTAGTGCATGTCAACACATAGTAATATTTTACATGCTAAATGTTTATCTTTAGGCATCATAATAATCCTACAGGGTAAGTCTCATAAGTATAGACATTGTCTAAATCAGGGTTTCTCAACTCTGGCACTTTGTGGTGGAGGACTATTAGGTATGTTGTAGGATATTCAAACCAGCAACCCTGGCCTCTATCAGTAGTAACCCCTCAAGTTGTGACAGTCAAATATCTCTAGACATTCTTAAAGTCCCTTGGCAGGAGTGTGTGTGTGTGTGTTGGGGGGGCGGTGGTAATCACCCCAATTGAAAACCACTGCTCTATATGAACCAGCCAGAATAATTTTTTTCTGTTAGACCTAGTTTGTACACCACCATTTGGTGCTCACATCTGTTGCCCCTACCACCATCATTTCTAATAGTTTCCAATTTTGTTCAGTTATTGGTGAGCATAATAAGCCAAATCCGTGTATTGTGATAGCCCTCTTACATCCAGGATTTTGAAAACTATTTTGCAGCATAATGAAACAAATGGGATGGTAATTAGCATAAGTTGTACTAAAATTACATATCCATAAAAGAGAATTTTTAGTGGAATTTTAGAATCCTCTACTGAGTTCAGTATATTAAAAAGTGGGAATAAATCCATGTTATTTGCATGTATTCTTCTATAAATGCCAAACTAAGGTTATTCTTTTTTGTTTATCTACTACCTACCTAGGTAAAAATACTGAGTATAGTTTGTGTGAATCTTTTCTGCAGTACAGGAAATTAGAAGATGGTCAATCCTTACAAAGTTAAAAAAAATTTAGATAAGCTCATAACAATTTAATAATAAGGCTTATTTTCTGTTCTTTTTGAAAAAAAGTGTTTTGCTGCATTTTCTTATGGAAGTTTGCTTTTAGTGCAAAATACTTTTTAAGTAACATTTTGTTTTTTTATTTTATTTTATGTTTTTCAGAATACCTTTATTTTATTTTGTTTTTTTATGTGGTGCTGAGGATCAAACCCAGGGCGAGTGCTCTACCACTAAGTCAGGACCCCAGTCCCTTAAGCAACATTTTAAATTGTGATATTGTAAAATGGGACTCAGCAGGTCTGAATTGATGAAATTAATCAAATTTCTGATTCATGAAATTTCTTTATCAAAAATCTTAACCTATCAGTCCACTTCCCAAAAATCTCAGAATATATTATTTTTATCTGATGGATTATTTTAGAAATATACGGCAATACATGGCTCCAATTATGCTGTTTGGTAGGAAATTACTAAATCTCACTATTGTTAATTAAAAGAGCATTTTGGAAAAATACAGAGAGAATAATGGCTTTTTTTTTTTTTAGGAGTAGGAGAATGTTAGACTCTTCAAGTAATTGTGCAAAATAATTACACTGAAATTTTAGCTACTATAATTTTTTATGTAGGCAATATTTTGCACAGTACAAATATCATATTTTGAAATCAGATTGAATGAGAACCAAAGTATACATTAAAGACTATGTTTATTTCATTATTATACCATACTTTCCAGCCCTTGAATAATATGAAACAGTTAGAAGCATTCACTAGGCATTGATTTAAGTGCAAAATTTTTTGAAGATAATTTTACCTTACTCAAATGGTCAAAGTGAAAATGTTCTGTTATGGAACAAACTGAAATTGAGGTGAGAAGAATACAACATCATTTCTGTGATCTTCCTGCCTGAGCCCAAGCACAAAGAAATGTCAAACAAACCCTCAATGAGAAAACTTCTACAGGATAGTGGCTTGTCAAAATTGTCAAGGCCACAAAACTAAAGGTTTCTAAGAAACTGCTCTGATTAAAGGGAGCTGAAGAGTGGTGGCAACTACATGCAGTGTCTAATTCTGAACTGATCCTTTTTACTATAAAAGATACTTTTGGAATTTGTGAAACACGTCAAGGGGTCTGTGGTATTCCAGTTAATTTCCTGATTTTTGATGGTTGTATTGTGGTTATTAAGAGAATTTTTTAAAATAGGATTTATACCCTGGAGTATTCCAGGGTGATGTGTTACCAATCAGCAACTGCTTTTTAAGTGCTTTGAAAAAACTTCTTTGTTCTGTACTTGCCACTTTTCTATAAGTTTGAGATTACTTTTTATAAGGGAGACTACGAAAAAAACTGTAGGCTGTAGTTTACTAATGCTGGGGTTAGAATCATGTTGTTACCACTTACTTATAACCTCTTTGGAGGTTATAAGTCATGTTGTTACCACTTACTTATAACCTCTTTGGAAGTTAAGAGATGGAGTTTCCCCATCTCTAAATTAGGATAAAAATAATACCTTGTAAGCTTGTGTAGGGTTCGAGTAAATTAAAAACAACTCTTTTAAAAGTGCTTAGTAGTGCCTGCAATGACGATTGGCTATTATATTATTTGGGTTTATCACTTTTAAATTTCTAGGACGCAGTGGTCATGATAGAGTTCCTAATATATCAATGAGCAGTATTTAGAATCTAGGACTATTTATTATTTGTTGTGCTAAAATGACCTTTGTATTGGTAGAAATATTTCAGTATAGAAATATGATCTGTTCCAAAAATAAGGAAAACTGTTGGCTATAAAGGAAGGGTTCATGTGTGGGTATGCCTAATAATAATGATCACAAAGGACTCTAGAGTTGCAGGTTTGTCCTGAGTTAATTTCAGCCTGATCTCAGACCTAGGAATCTTCCTAACCTCCTACATTGATAAACTCCATCTGTTTTTCACTGATATAATTATGAGTTACTGTCATGGTGGTTTTCAGAGACTGACTGAAATACTAATTGCTTTTGTGCTGATTGTTTACACAAAAAATAATGCTCTGCTGTCTGGTTTATAGCTGTCTTAGCATAATCCCTGCCCTATGTATGCCTTGTCCAGTCACCTGCCATCTGCCACTATGGACCTCTGGACTGCTCTGATGCTCAGTACCCTCAACTGTCCACACCTCAACTGATAGAGAACAAGGATTTGGGGTTACTTCACCTAACTTCACCCTCTCAGCAGGAAGCAGCCTGGAGATGTAGTCACCCATTTTTCCATAGAAATGGAATGTAGAAATTGACAGTGGGGAAATGTAACAGTTGTCCACTTTATGCTTTGAATATAGCCCTTGCTGCTCTGCCATGGCAAATTATTTTTTAAAAGGACATGTTTCTTTTTCTTCCTCTTCCCCTGCTCCTCCCTAATCTCTCCCCCTCCTTAATCTCAGGGGAAACAGGATTACCTTTTTTCCCCATTGCAGGCAAATTTATCTGTCCTTGAAAACACACCCACCATAGGAATGAAGTATTCCAAACTTTGGGCATGGTACCAGAAGATCTCAGAAATGACTATATCTCAAATTAACAAGTGAATTACAACTCCGACAGAGAACACATGGAATGCAGCCTTTGAATCACCTGTTTAAAAGCTCCCTGTGCTCTGCTGATGGGCAGAATCACAGCTTCTGGGACAAGAGTCCCCTGTGTTTCACCTTTGCTAGCAAAGCAATGGAACTTTTTTCCTTTTTCTCAAAAAAAGAAAAAAAAAATAGAAAAGAAAGAAATGTGATCTGTTGTGCTACAGGTCACTGCATTGAAATAAATGTAGAGAAAGAAGGAAATGTAGATACTGGATTTTTAAAAAATTGTGTAGTTATTGAGCTTAAAAACTGTCAATCATAGCTGTTTTATTTTTGCTTGATACTGTAGTGATTGTTAAAGACATCTTTTTCAGTCTATACCTATAAACAAAACCTAGCCTGTTGTTTTCACTCCTAAATTCTGTCTCCCTTTACACATTGGTGTCACATCCATGCCTCAACATTCTTTGTCCCTGGAAACCAAAGAACTTTAACAAATAACTAATAATTAAGATAGCAGCTTTGTACACAGATCATCTAGATTTTGAATTTAACTCTCCCACTTTTTTTTCCTAATTAAAAAAAACATTTCTTTCAAATTTTAGTTTTGAGACAAGAGTCTTGCTAATGTTGCCCAGGCTGGCCTCAGGCTCTTGAATTGAAGCCATCCTTCTGCCTCAGCCTTCCCCGCAGCTGGGATTACAGGCATGTACCCCCACCACCTGGCTTCCCACTTACTTTTGACTTTGAACAAGAAATTTATGTCTCTCAGTGTTAGCTCTCACCTATAAACTGGAGGTGACTATAGTGTGTGTGTGGTGTGCACATAAACTATGTAACCCACGGTATACACTGTAAAAATATTAGCTTGTTCCTTCTCCATTCCCACACCATTGCCTATCATCTTGCATCAAAAAAATCAGTCAAAAGGATATGCAAGTAGGTGTTCACAAGTTCCATTCCCTTGTTTGTGGGGCAGGGTAGATTATGTGAGTTACCTTCTTTTACTTTTTTCTCATTTCTAATGAAATAAAGACTATCATTTTCAGTTCATGCCTAGCAACTTTTCAGGAAGGAAAACTCAGAAGTGGCATCCTAATGAGGCAAAACCTGCTGATGACCACAGCATTTTCTTTTTCTAGATGTTGTAGTTCTAATGCTGTCCTTTACTCTTCTTTTGCCTTTTAAAAATAGACTATTTCAATATTAATTAGGATGAAATCCAGCTATTCGGATGGGAACAAAAAGTCAGACCTCATAAGTAATTAGGTTTCAAATAAAGATTTTTTGGTCTCATTTTAATAAAAACTGTATAAATTATTTCTGTTAATTGAGTTGCTCTTCACTCAACTATTTCTGTGGAGAAATTCATGTTCTGCCCAATTTTAAGAAAAGGACCCAAGATACTCAGAAAGAATGAAGAAAATTGTGGTCCCCTTCCTAAAGTTGTGAATTGTGGACAATGTTAGAGGATCAACTAACTGTCACAGACCACCAGAAGGGCACAGTGTCATGGGCAACAAGTTGGGCCTGTGTAGATCCTCGTTCAGTGTAACATTCCTTGGCTGTGGGCTAGACCCTGGCTACTCTTACAGTCTGTGAATTTTGTTTTTATTTATTTATTTTTTTTAGTCTTGGTTTTTAACCTGGACAGCACTTTCACTGTACTGCAGACTTTTCTCAGCATCTGTGTGAATGGGGGCTATTCAAGACTTCCCGTGGCCTTGCATTTAATGAGCCCTGGTTCCCTGGCTCTGTGCTGCCTGGGTCACTTGTTGAACATGCCCGAAGACCCCTCTGCTGGTCCATCTTGCCCTCAATCTACCATGCCTGGAATCAAAAGACATTTCAAGGAGGTGTTTAGGAGAAATAAACTTAAATTTTTTTTTCATATCTCTTACCTGTAAGGCGCTTTTTAAAGCTCTAATTTTTAGTCATCATTCCTGTTTATTCTCTTTATTTTAATTTTCTGTTCTTTTTAAAAAAATATCTTTAGTTGTAAATGGGCACAATACCTTTATCTTATTTATTTGTTTTTTATGTGGTGCTGAGGATTGAACCCAGTGCCTCACACGTGCCAGGCAAGCACTGTACCACTGAGCCACAACTCCAGTCGCTCTGCTGTGTTCTTTGTCTCCACTTCAGGTGAATATGACATCTAAATTGAACCCTGTGCTATAAGGCTATATACTTTTAGACAGAATATCTTATTAATTCATTAAACAAGAATTTATTGAAAGTCTTTGTATGCCAGGCACCATTTTAAACATTGGAAATTCAACTGTAGTCAAGTAGATATGCAGTAACATATTCTAATCAAGACAAAAGACCAAAATAAATATGTAATATAGCTGATGTAATATAGATGATGATAATTGATAGGGAGAAAAAGAACTATCCTTGTGATCCTTAATATCCTTATCAGAAAACTGAGATGACAGTTACCTCAAAAGATTATTGTTCAGTCAGATGAGAGGGCACACATGAAAACTGGGGACACTGTGGTAAATCGGACATTCTACCCCAGGGGGCTTCCCAGACTTTCTTAACCTGCTGGAATAGAGCAAATATTTTTGAGGCTTATATTGCTAGGATAACCTATGTGTAATTTATTCCTGGTATCTCCTCATTAAGTAGGTGCCATCCTGTTCATTAAATGCCATGTAAATGAAACTTCAAAAAATTGGATCATGTTTTTCTGTTGACACACATAATTTGAGAGATGCTCCTATTATAGTAATCCTACCCTTTCACTGCCTCTCTTGGTGGCTATTTTAGACATCCGTAAGGTCTTAATGTTAATTGGGTGGCAACATTTGTGATTATGAGAGCTAATGGGTTTGAACTTAGGCAGCCAATCATGGGATGTTTTCTCTGTTGGAAACTCTTTACATGGAAAAGTAACATAAAGCTATCTGTGTCCTGTCACTCCTGTTCCTTGTAGTTCCTTTTGTCTTGGTCTCCTGTAAATTGAATGGTGTTAACTTTGAAAAATAAATGAGATTTCCCTAAAAATTTTGCACTTCTAAACCACCATGTTGCAGTAATATGGTTTTATGTTTTATTTTTTCAGTAATGTTTTAAACACACTTTTCCTGCTAAAATCTGTTGTATTTCCTTTGCTATTCTCCCCTTCCCCTAACATGCCCTTAAGGTATTATCTGTTTCTCTATAAAATTTAGCATCATTTTTTCCCCCAGCTTGCTGAGTTTTGCTGGCTTCTTCCATCTGCTATTGTGTCTTTTACATTTGGCATTAGTCTCTTAGTAATATGTTATGTCAATGCAAATCAAATGACCTTCTACATTTTTATCTTTTTCAATTTGTTCAAGTACAAATATTCTAGATTTTGTGCAATTGAACCCCTTCATTATCTAATAGGACCAATACTTCAAGTGCTAAAATACTCATTACTTACTTTGAAGCATTCTTTTTATAAAAACATAACTACTTACAAGAGTGAGTAAAACCATAGAAAATGATACAAGATTAATCTGAGAGCAGTTTTGTTGCTTTCGAGTGGCAAAGTCTATTGAAACTGAGAATGTGCATTGAGAAGAGCACTCAGTACTTAGGAAGCACTCATTCACATTGGGTTGATTTATTCTGTGCACAAACAGGCTGTAGTAGTGGGAAGTGTAATTCACAGCACATTAGCTCTTGGTCAGTGTCACTGCTTGAGTGGTGGTGTAAGGCTCCTATGTCTGCCCAGTGTAATGATACCTGTATTCCAACACTCAATTTTCTACTCCCTTGCCTCAACCTTAAATTGATTTTTTTTAAGTGTGAACAAAAGAGGACTGTGCATCAAAATCACTATATGAGACCATTTTAAGAGTTTTCAGTATAATAAATATTTTTTTTTTAAAAAGGCCTCATTTCTTTCCATTAATATTTTAAATAAATCTTCAGTTATCATTTCAGTGAGAAAAATCTTTTTCATTGTTATTTTGTGGTGGTATGTTCAATTCCAAGGTGACTGGCTACATCTAACTGTAAATGTGATCAATTAGGACATGATTTTATATTTTTTATTTCAATCATATTTTAGTAAACTACTGGTGATTAGTAACCATTTCTGAAAAGCTCCTGTCTTGATTTCCCCCTCTCAACAACCCTTATGCCCTACCTCCAAGCCCCCATTCTACTTTCTCTTTTCTCTTTTTTCCTTTTCCCAGGCACCTGTCGTCTTCTGCCACATGCCTATCAAACCTAATTGCAGCTTCAGGAGGATTTTGGTGAGGCAATTCCTTGGCCATGCTGTCCCTCAGGAATTTAATTTGAATGGGATGTACATGTGGCCCTGAAGCCATGTCAGTGACTGCTACAGCTCCCAGATTCTAAAGGCTGGTCACCTCAGGCCTTAAAGTTGTTTCAAGTCTAGGACAATTTAGTCTCAGGATAGATATGGCAGTAATAATACAATTTGGGTCATTTTGTCAATGGAAATTAGCTTCTAGTTCTTCTGCTAATTTTCTATAAAAATCTATGACACACGGACTATTTTTAGTCTCTCAAATTATAGTGCTTTAAAACAATTTTCATGAGTGTTAATTTTTTCTTTTACAACTAATATTACCATCATCAAATTGCTAAATGAGTGTGTGTGTTTTAAACATCACTTTTTTAAAAGTATTTTTTAATTGTAGATGGATACAATATGTTTCTTTTTTATTTACTTGTTTTCATGTGGTGCTGAGGATCGAATACAGTGCCTCACAGGTGTGAGGTGAGCACTCTACCACTGAGCCACAACTCCAGCCCCCATAACATCACTTCTTTAATATCATTTTTTACTTAAAAAATTTTTTTGTAGTTGTAGATGGACAGAATGTCTTTATTTTATTTGTTTATTTTTATGTGGTGCTGAGGATCGAACCCAGTGTCTCACACATGCTTGGCAAGTGCTCTGCCACTGAGCCCACTTCTTTAATACCATTAAATTTTGACCCTCTGTCTAAATCCTAAAAAAAATTAAAAGTGAAGTATGAAAACCGAAAATACACCCAATATAGTGCTCTGGGGTTCATTAAATATGGGTTAAATTTTTTTCTTACAATGAGAAACAGAACTTACCTGCCTTTAAAAATTTTTGTTGTTTTAAAAATATAAAGCTTTTTCTCCAGACTTAAAAAGAGATCTGTGGGGCTGGGGTTGTGGCTCAGTGGTAGAGCATTTACCTAGCACATGTTAGGCCCTGGGTTCAATCCTCAGCAGCACATAAGAATAAAATAAAGGTATTGTGTCCATCTCTAACTAAAAATATATATTTATATATATGTATTTAAATAAAAATTGGAATTTGGAAAATAAATCATCCTTAAACTAGAAATGCACTGATAGTACCACTTGGTAGTATTTACTCCCTGTTGTGTTTCTTTTCATTTTTAAAGAACCTATTTCAAAGACAGAAAAATGAACATCCTGTGTATTGAGCATCTATAGAATGATACCCAGATTTAAAATGTTAGCCTTTCACCATATTTATTTCTATTTTTTGCCCTTGGGTTTGTTTGTATATACGTGTATGCATATTTTGAAACTTAGATACATAATGAAGGTGATATTATATATCTAGTTTTATAGTCTTTTTCTTTGACATTTTAAATATTTTGTTATATCATGATTTTATTTTATTTTATTTTGTTTAATTTTTGTGGTGCTGGGGATTGAACCCAGGTCTTCTTGCATGTTAGGTAGTCATTCTATTACTGATCAATAAGTTTGAAGTGTTGCTTTGTTATAACACTAAATTTGTGTGTCAGTGTTTATAGCAGCATAATTCACAATAGCCAAATTATGGAACCAACCCAGATGCTCCTCAGTAGTTGAATAGATTAAGAAAATGTGGTATATATTCACAGTGGAGCTTTACTTAGCCATAAAGAAGAATGAAATGTGGCATATGCTGGTGAATGGATGGAAGTGGAGAACACCATGCTTAGTGAACTAAGCAAGACTTAGAAAATCAAGGATCCGAATGTTTTTTTTCTTATGCAGAAGCTAGAGCAAAATGAGGGAAGAGGAGGGGATTTGATATCATAGAGATGTAAGGAATATCAGTGGAGTAGAAGAAGGGATTGAGAGGGGGAGAGGAGGGATAGGAAAAGGGGAAATGTGGAATGAATTTAACAAAAACATACTATGTGCATGTATGATGCATGTATAAATGTATATACAGTACATACATTGTGAATTTCACCTTTGTGTATATCTGTAAAGCACCAATCAAAAATAATTGAGTGAGTAAAAGGAAGATCAGTAAAGTAGAATAATAGGGGAAGGGAGAAGGGAAGGAAAGAGGGGGCTCCAGGGACTGAAATGGAGTAAATCAAATTCCATGCATGTATGATTTTGTCAAAACAAACCCAACTATTGTATATCACTATAATGCACTAATAAAAGAAAAAAATGATGCTATCGTATGGATGTTTTGTTTTTAAAAGGTGATAATTCTATTTTATTTAATTAATTTTACATTATTTTCTAGCTCTTTTAATATATCATGTTCTATGATTTAAACTACTGTTTTTCAAAAAACCGTGGTTGCAACTCATTAGTGGGTTACAAAATCAATTTTAGCAGGTTGCAGTTAGAATTTCAAAAAAAAAACTAAAAAGTAGAAAAGATCAGAGTATTCCTAAGGTTCTTTGGCAAAAATTATACATATTGTCATCAATCTCTTTGTTTTAGTTATCTGTATATAATTTAATTTATTTATTGTGGTACTGGGGATTAAACCCAGTACCACTGTGTGTATCCCAGCCCTTTAAGGGTTAAGGCTAAGGGTTCTGGCTAAGTTGCCAAGGCTAGCCTCACACTTGTGATTCTCCTGCCTCAGCCTCCTGAGGAGCTGGGAACTTAGGTGTGTGCCACCATGCCCCTCTGTGTGTAATTTAGAAAAAAATTAAGGGTCACTGTCATAAGCATTATTAGGCATTTTATCAGTGGTACTTACCTCATGTGTTCAAATTTGGCATCCATTTTTATGCTTTTTTGGGATAGATTTATTAGGATTGGACACACGAAAAGTGGGGTAATAAATAGTAAAAACACACTGTATATCTATGGGTTTTAGCACTGGAGGGAGTTCTTCCCCACAGGGTGATTATTTCCATTCAGTTTTACATTAGGGGGCTTTGAGCCTGTGAAAGGGTGATGATCCCTTGTTAAGTGGTAAGTTGTTTATTTAATACTGGATTATAACTTTATCAGAAGATTGTAATTTAGATCATTGGTGTACATTAGAATTCTGAGTTCTTAAGCATAAGTCTCAAAAGCATCTTCCCTTGCCCCAGTTTTGCCATCCCACCTCTGCCCCTCATCTGGAAGTACCTCTGCCTCTGTTCAAAGTGAGGGCAGCGTTCCCTCAGGAGCATAGCTGCAGCAGTGGATTCAGTCAGTCCTCCCAAGTGAAAAAACAAGGCACAAGAAACACTTCAGTATATTGAGTTCTCTCTAAAACTTAAGGAACAGACCCTCCAAAGAGATGTGATTTGTATTGACAGTAATTTTTTAAACATAGTATTAAAATAACAAATAAGCATTTTTTTTAAGAATGTGCTGTGTGTTTTCCTCTTTGTGGCTATGACTTTTAAAGCAGTCATTATAGTTTAAGAGGAGGGACTCAGGACTTCACAGCAAAATGATTGAATGTGGCAAATGGATAACAAGCCATGAGAAAATTGGGCATAATAACAGGTCTGTTTGGGAGAGATGTGTAAGATGGAGAGCCTACTGCCCTACTCCTTGAAGCTCTTCATTCTCTCATCTTTCACTTTGCTGAGACCTGTTTTGTGTTGGTTACTCTGCCCAGGTGCAGAGCATGCAAGATGACTATGCCCACGTATTCTCAAGGTTCTTGTAGCCTTGAGAGGGAGTTCCGTGAACAATAATTGAATAGCAAGGCTGCTAAGCATAAACAAGCCTGGGCTGTCAAGTCCAGATTCTGTTTAAATCTTAACTCATGTGACTAGTAATTGAACTTTTCTAATCCTTGCTAATTTTCCTCATTTGTGAAGAGTTATCACTAATTACTTTGTGTTTTTTTGTGAGAAAACAGTAGATGCCTGGCATTATAGTGTGTTACGGTTATCGTCTGTCATTGTTATTATCGCTTTTATTACTGAATGTGTTAAGTGCCAAACTACAGGTTTATAATAAGTGCCATACAAGCCCATGAAAAAGTCAACTACTGACTTTAGTTTCTGTATGTTGCACTGTTGGAATTCTCTGCCTCCCTTGCCCATGTGTGTGCAAGCTTCTTTATCTGTGTCTTGGACACCCTTTTGTCTGTTTGTAGATGTGATGAATTCCTTTATGTGTTACTCATCCTTCCTTAGTCCCATAGGCATAGGAATTCTCGTGATTCCTTTTTTTCTTCCTTTCCCTCCTTTCACTTTTTATCTCTGCCCTCCCCCTCCATTCCCTGTTTTCACTTTTCTCTTCTCTTCCCCCTCAAAAACTCATCCATCAATTCCTACCGTTTAGCCATCACTTCTCTGAAGATGCTTCTCAAATCTATACCCATAGCATTTCCAGCTGCCTGCTGGGCATCTCCATCTGGAAGTCCTTCTTGCATTCAGAGTAACCATGTCCAAAACTGAACTCATTAATTCCCCATTAACTTCTCTTCTTTCTTTAGTAACTTCAGCATCTCCTCCAGCAAACAAGTTTGAATCTTAAATTCAGCCCTTGCCTTTCGTTTGCTTCCCTACCCCTTGCCAGTTCCTCCCTTATCCAGTTGGCCAGAATAGCCTATTTCATCTCCATGCTGCTGCCATCATTCAGCTTTTCTTCTCCATCCCTGTTGCCACTACTCTCATTTAAGCCCTCATTACCTCCCACCTGGACTACTGGACCAGGCTCGTCCTAACTAATCTTCTCTCCTTTCCTCTGCATACGACACACTACTGCCAGGGTTAACAGTATTAGGCCCAGAATAACAGGTTTAGTATTTAGCTCTAATCACATCATTGCCTTGGTGACAAACCATCCATGCCTCCAGATTTCCTGTAGACCCAGATCCAGTCCTTTGTTCTTTAGACTATCTGTATTCCTGAGCACATGTTGCCTGAATGGATAGCTCCACAGCTCCTGAACCTTCTCCCTGTTCTCTTCCTTGTCACTGCTTATCCTGTTTCTTAATCCTGAAATACCCCCTTTTTTTCATTTCAGTATCCCTAGTGCCATTTCATCCTCTACTCTCTACTGAAGGAAATTTTACCATCTTTCAGGCTCTACCATAAGGGCCACCTCTAGTAATAAGGAATATTCTTTCTTCCTCTGTGTACTGATACCTGTTTTTTACTCTGGTTTTTTTTTTTTTTTAATACTGTGCCTTATAGCATTCAACACATATTCAAATGTATTATGAATTCACTATTACAGCTGTTTTCTTACAGCTCTTATTTCATTGTATACCCCTCACATTTTGTACATTTGTGTTGAAATGAAATTTGAGAGGGTATATGAAAAAGTGCCGTAGAAGTGATTTGGGGACTTGAGATACTTACAGAATTGAGTTAAGGAAGAAAAATGGTTACTAGTTGTGGAAAGATATGATGAGGAATAAGCACCACAGTCAGTCATGGAAAATATAATGTGAGGAGGGAATGGAGCTGGCTTGCCTGATGTTTCATCTACTCAATCTTTATATCCATGAAATTGTCTAGCTATGAGGATACTAGTAGTATGAGTGTTTACTGTTATAGATCTAGAGTAGAATTTTGAAGAAGTGAAGTTTTTTCCCCTCAATATTTAGCTTACAGACTTTCAGAATAATAATATTTAAAGTTACTGATATATCTACATTATCTAAATTCTAGGACTGTGTAGCACGCAACGTCTATTTAAATTGAATCAAAATGCTATTTTAGGTTTAGACATTTTGAAATTTCTACCAAGTTGGCCCCATATTCCTCATTGAATACTGCAAAAGCCTTCTATCTGGATTCTCACACCCACTTGATTTCCTCCTCCATTCTCCAGCCAGGTTGTTTTCCACACTGAAGAGAGAGGATTTAGGAGGGGGTGATTTTTTAAAAATATCTGCTTATATTTAACAAAATGCTGTTGGGCCTTTGTATTGCTCTTTGGATGAAGAGCAAACCTGTTACCACATCCTGTTCAACTTCCTTGGTCCAATCCCTGTCTGTCTCTAGCCTCCTTTCATACAGTGCTCTCAGCCTGGGATATGCCTATTCTTGGGCTGTAAATACACTCCTCTTACCTGTCTCTTCCGGCACCCTCTTTTTCTTTCTTTCTTTTTTTTTTTTTAAAGATTTTTTTTATTTGTTCTAGTTATACATGATAATAGAATGCATTTTGATATGTCATACATACATGGAGCATAACTTCTCATTCTTCTGGTTGTACATGATGTAGAATCACACCTCTTGTGTAGTCATATATGCACATAGGATCATAATGTCTGATTCATTCTCATTCTACTATCATTCTTGCCCCCTACCCCCATCCCCTCTTTTTACTCCCCTCCACTCAATCCAAACTACCTCTTTTCTTCCCTAGATACCCCCCTGTTATTGTGAATTAGCATCTGCATATCAGAGACAACTTTCAGCCTTTGCTTCTTTGACCTTTGGCTTATTTCACTTAGCATGATATTCTCCAGCTCCATCCATTTACTGGTAAATGCCATCATTTCATTCTTCTTTAAAGCTGAATAATAATCCATTGTGTGTATATACCACATTTTCTTTATTCATTATCCATTGAAGGGCACCTAGATTGGTTCCATAGTTAGCTATTGTGAATTGAGCTGCTATAAACATTGAGGTGGCTGCATCACTGAGTATCTTGATTTTAAGTCCTTTGGGTATAAACCTAGGAGTGGGATAGCTAGGTCAAATGGTGGTTCCATTCCAAGTTTTCTGAGGAATCTCCATATTGCTTTCCGTAGTGGTTGCACCAATTTGCAGTCCTACCAGCAATGTACGTGTGTACCTTTTTTCCCACATTCTTGCCAACATTTATTGTTGCTTGTATTCTTGATAATTGCCATTCTGACTGGAGTGAGATGGAATCTCAGTGTGATTTTAATTTGTGTTTCTCAAATTGCTGGAGATGTTGAATATTTTTTCATACAGTTGTTGATTGATTATATTTCTTCTTCTGTGAAGTGTCTGTTCAGTTCCTTAGCCCATTTATTGATTGAGTTATTTGGTTTTTTGGTGTTAAGTTTTTTGAGTTCTTTATATATCCTGGAGAAGAATTCTGTTTCTGAAGTGTACCCACACCCTCTTTTACATCTATTCTTCCATTGGCTATCAGCTCAGTTATCACTTTCTCCAGGAAGTTTGTGACTTCCCTGATGAAGTTAGTTCTTCTATTATAAACTATCTATCTCCCTTTTTCTTTTGTAGCATTTACTATCATTGTAGTTTTATACTTTTTGTAATTCTTCCATTATTTATTATCAGCATCTTCCACTAGATTGTAAACTCCACAAGTTCTATGCCTGGTTTTGTTTGCCATTGCATCTGTGCCTAGCACAGTACTGGGTGTGTGGAAGGTGTTCAGCTTATATTAGATGAATGGATGAATGAATGATGAAGGTTCTGTTTACATCAACTAAAAGGAAAACAATTCTGTAGAACTTTAGTGAGAAAGATTGAAAGATACTAGTCACGTATGATGGTGCACACCTGTAATCCCAACAAGACTGAGGCAGGAAGATCACAAGTTGAAGTCAAGCTTCTGTAACTTAGTAGGACCCTGTCTGAAAATTGAAGAAGAAAGGGAGGGGGAAGGCAGGCTGAGAATGTGGCTTGGTGGTAGAGTGCCCTGGGTTCAATCCCTAGTACTGCACACACACATAAAAATTTATTATAAGATACTGAATATTGCTTTGTGACACTTTGATGACAGTAAAAGACTTAATTTTATACCCATTATATGTATTGTGAAGTATCAAATAATTTAGTAAAGGGAGATCATAGAGTATCACAAAGTAAGGAAAACTCCCTCATGTCAAATAGTTCAGGCTTCTGTCAAATGTATAAGAGGCTGTGCAGCTTCTTAAACATCTATAGCAGCAGGGACTCAGCAGCACTGGTTTTACATTTCTTCATATGTAACAAAATTGACCTGCTATAGTTTCTATCCATTAGTGTTGGCCTCTAAAGTAGTACTTAGCAGGTCTGTCTCCTGTCTGTCTAGAAACCTTCAAATGAGTAGACAACACTTGGGTGCTCCTATTTCTCCCAATTCCTCCCTTCACAGATTGTGTCCTTGCCATGTTGGTTCTGGAAACTGTATTCTTCTCTCTCCTGCAAACCTTCACACATCATTTTTCTCTCCACTTTTTCTCACATGCATTCCAACCCTATTCTCCAGCTACTTCTTCCTCATTCTTTAAATCTCCTGGAGGCCTCTTTGACCCCCCCAGTATGTTATGTTAACTGCTGCTTCTCTGCATTCCCATAGCTCTGTTCATACCTAAAGGCATTTAATCATGATGTTCTTCATCTAGACTGTTATCTACGAGAAGGGAGACCACATCTCACCATTGTTTATCATTATGTCCTCCACTGCCCATTTAGTACCATGCCTAACATGCAATCAGCATTCAGTACATTTTTGACTGAATAAATTTGAAAACAACTTTACCATTCTCTAAGCTAGCATTCATTGCATGTGGCAGTACAGGTTGAATATTATTTATCCCAAATGCTTGACCACATGTTTCCAATTTGGGTTTTGTTAGTTTATTTGTATTTTGAAATATTTGCATAGGACTTAAACTGATTGAGCATCCTTAATCTAAAAATCTGAAACTGAAATGCTCCAAAATTTGGAACTTTTGCAACCTGTATGTGATTTTACCATCTTCTGGATATGCTCCTGTTGTCAGTATACCTCCTTAAAGAGAGACACTGAGAATAGATCAGTATTCTGGGTGAAATATGACCTGGATTATATGAGACATATTATCTCTTTAAGAATGCCAGGAATTTTTTTTTATGCTCGGAAACAAAATTTCTTACTCTCTTTTGAATGAGAGCTAATTTTTGAGTTGTGAGTATCATCAGTTTATCTCAATACTGTTTTTGAAGGGTGTTAATGAAGTGAATGTAAATAAGTTGCATTTTGGAAACAGTTATTTGATTTACTTAAACTGGTATCCATTAGTTTCTCTTCCTGACCTTTTCAGTACATTGATAATGATGCTTGCAGGGGAGTGGGATAACCTTTGTCATTTGGAAAGGGAGAAAAGTAAACAATATTTGTAGGAGATTCTATATCCTGGTAGAGTGGGGAAGATGGAAGAAGAAAGGGAATAAAAGGAAAAATAAGATTGGAGAAAAAATAGATTACAAAAAGTGTCAAAGAGAATGTAATTTACTGATAACTTGATCTCCTACCACAAGCTTCACTATGTTATAGGGTTACCCCTGTTGTCTGTTCCACACCATGATATGGAAAGTAGACATTGTTATTCTCGTTTTATAAGAGTTGACAGCCTCCAAGTCATATAGCTGGTGAATGACAAAATAATTTTTCACACATAAGCCTGTCTGGTCCTAAAGCCTACTGTTCTAATTAGATTTAGCAAATTGTTTTTGTCCCTGAGATGAAGCAGATGCAGAGTCACTATTAGCATAATGATTAAAATATCTGTAGACCCTAAAACCTATTTGCCTGGTTCAGAACCTGGCCACTTACCAGCTATGGTACCTAGAACATGTCACTTGATATCTCCATGTGCTTCATTCTCCTCATTTGTAAAGTCAGGATAATTGGGAGTACTTTTCTGTTTGAGTTGTGAATTAATTTAGTTAATATATAATAGAGCATATAGAACAGTTCCTGATATGTTAAAAAAAATAAAGCGTTAGATAAGTGTTTAGTGATGCTATTATTATTAATCCCCTGTGAAGGCTCCCATCTCTAAGAAGTTTGGGGAAAATGTTGTCAAAACTGTTGCAAGACTTGGTTCAGTGTGGGTTGATTAGATTCATCTCCAAGTTCACCTGCTAGGGTTTTTATTGTGTCATCATATCCTTCATCCTTGACCAGACCCAACCCTAATGCACACCCATACCTACACCCACCCACAAACAAAGCCTTACCTACCTTTTTTGCCTTTTTAGAATTAAAGACCTATTCAGATATTCTCTTTAATATTATTGTAAAAGAAAGGCAGAATAAAGGTTTACTGTAGGTAATAACATAAATAAGGATCTGGTAGCCTTAGTTAAAATTTGCAGTTCAAAGCAAAAGATTCAGAAAAAGGTTCCCATTTTACATTTTCTTGTTCGAAAACTGTATGCTTCCCAGCCTTCCTACAATTCACATCCATAAGATTTAAGCAGATTGTTACATGATAATAAAGAGTTTGGGACTTTTCTGATATTTTGCTTCTGTTGCAACATCATTTGGTTACTTTAATTATATTTTCCTAGGAAATGAGAACTTTTTAAAAAAATCACTAACCTTTCTAACTTACCAAAGATCATTTTCTTGTTTAAGAGGAAAATATACCAGAAAAAGGGGTAAAGTTGTTCTCTTGCAGAGAACCTGAAGGTTTGTCTTATTTTGAAACTAAGGAAGAGTAAAAAGGGTATCTTTTAGAAATTTCTGTTTAGAAGCTTGAGAGGCAAAGATTTTTAAGTAATGGATTAACTCATTATCTTTGGTTGTGTTAACTTAATTAACTTCAATTCATTCTTTGTTCAAAACTCACTACGTCTTAATGATTCAATGAACAATGCTAATTTTTAGTATTGCTTTTTTACCACATTCAAGAACTAATATATTATTTATTTATGCTATAACATAAGCATTACTCTACCTATTAATTTATCTTAACATTTTCCCCATTTTTCTTTCTTTTATTTTTTAAATGATGCCATTTAGTCCTTTTGACAACCATTTGCAACACTTTTAAAAGAAAATGTGTTCCTAGAACGTATTGCTAGCCCCATTTATAGCAAAAATCATAAAAGTTCAATCCTCATAACAAAAGAAATATGACATTCTAAATTAAAGTCTTGTTATTGCCTAGAATGATAGTGCTTTCCATTAATAGGCAATGACAAGATTTTTGCTGATGGCATTCATTTCTATTTACTTAAATGCATTTTTAAGTCATTTGGATTTGTTTTAATGCTTTCATTCTCTGAACTTCTTTCCGACCATGAAGACAAATCATTTTTTACCATTCTCCCTTATTACTATCATCACCAAATAGTATCACTTCATCCAAGTCGTGCAGTTTCTATTACAATTACCACTGACTACCAAAAAGGTACTTTAAAACTATGGCTTCCTCTTGTTATCAGAGCAAATGATTAAGATTGTAAGGTACGGACCAGAGGGTTGGCTCAGTGGTAGAGCACTTGCCTAGCATGCACACTAGACCTGAATTCACCAGCACCTCCAAAAACGACAACAACAAAATAGAAAATAGACAGTACAAAGATTTAGAAAGATGAGCGAGCCAGATCATCAAGCCTTACAACTTTAAAGTATCACTTTTTAAAGTCAGACATGGGTTTCTCTAGTTATCTTCTATGTTCATTGCTTTCTCACACTAACTCTTTCCTCCCCATCTCTTTCTTTTCAATAAATTCTATTCACCAGTTTTAAAACTGAGGCATATGGGCCAGATGTGGTGGTACACATCTGTAATCCCAGTGACTTGGGAGTCTGAGGCAGGAGGATCAAGAGTTCAAAGCCATCCTCAACAACAGCAAGGTGTTAAGTAAGTCAGTGAGACCCTGTCTCTAAAATACAAAATAGGTTGGCGAGGATGTGGGGAAAAGGGTACACTCTTACATTGCTGGTGGGAATGCAAGTTGGTACAGCCACTCTGGAAAGCAGTGTGGAGATTCCTTAGAAAACTTGGAATGGATCCACCATTTGACCCTGCCATCCCACTCCTTGGCTTATACCCAAAGGACTTAAAATCAGATTGCCTCAGTGATGCAGCCACATCAATGTTCATAGCTGCTCAATTCACAATAGCTAGATTATGGAATCAACCTAGATGCCCTTCAGTGGATGAATGGATAAAGAAACTGTGGTATATATACACAATGGAATATTACTATAAGGAAGTATAAAGGAAGAATAAAATTATGACATTTGTAGGTAAATGGATGATGTTGGAAACTGTTATGCTAAGTGAGATCAGCCAATCACATAAATCCAAAAGCCGAATGGTCTCTCTGATAAATGAATGATGATGCATAATGTGTGGGGGAAAGATGGCAAGAATGGAGGAAAGATAGCTAGCATAGAGGGAAGGGAGGGGTGGGGGTGGGTGGGGGGTAAAATTAATAACAGAGTGTGTGACAGATACCATTGCCCTGTGTAAATGCATGAGCGCACAGATGGTGTGACTCTACTTTGTGTACAACCAGTGAAACAATAGCTGTACTCCATTTGTGTTCAATAAAAAAAAATAAATTAAAGAAAAAAAAAATGCAAATACTGATATTCGTTACCTAGGGAAAAAAAAAATACAAAATAGGGCTGGGGATGTGGCTCAGTGGTCAAGTGCCCCTGGGTTCAATCCCTGATACCAAAAAAAACAAAAAAATTAGGCATTCTTATAGCAGTTTTCTAACTTGCTCTGACTGATCCTGTGAGGGCATATTAATCCTCTTTTTCCTTTATTTGTTGGCAGGGGGCTTGTATATGACAGCCGCCATAACCTCCAGTTGAGGGGCTTGGTGGTGCTGCTTATTTCGAAAGCAGCTGGACCCAGCAGAGTGAACACTTTGCAGAACTATGACACAGTCAGTGGCATCTACTCATGGTAAGAAGAAATAAGTCTTCCAACATTGTTCTTTAGGTTGTGGTTTTTGTTTTTTTTTTTTTTTTTTACTGAATAGTGGTCAGTGGAAATCACTATGTAGTCCTTTGTCATTCCCTGATTCAAAGAGATTAGAATTATATTGTAAGTTTTTAAAAATGGATTTTTCCTATTCCTAATAAGTCTGATAGTCTTGGCCAGCACCATGCATAACTGTCGTAAATTTCCCCACACATTTGCATCAAATGCTTTTGTTTCTACCTTGGGCATTTAAAATGTTCTATTCATCACCCTCTTCTCCCCATTATGGACCACTGCATCTCTGTAGAGATAGATGCCTGTGTCACCTAGTTCAAGATTTGTGATTTTAAAACCTACTCAAAATGATACCTAGTATGAAAATTGATGCTATTCCCCTTTTAGGAGAAATAGTCTACTTTAGTGCTATCCTAGTGCTATCCTTTCTATTTCCTTTTGCTTTTTTTTTTTTTTTTTCTTTTCTTGGAAAAGAGGTTTTTACTAGATACTAGAATAAGAATTTTTTATATTTTATACATTTAGATTAAAAAGTAAATTTATAAGTATGTATCATTCATGTTTTTCTTACAAAATAAATTTAAAATTTTTAATTTTATTTAAAAAAAATCATGGTATATATTTTTAGTAATAGTATTTCAGCAATAATTTGATTTAATCCTAACAGTATGCTTGGCACTAGGTTAATAACCTGTGTAGAAGTAGCAATCTTCCAGTGAACTTTTTCACGTTAAGTTAAAACCACCCTAAAAACATGATAACAAAGAAGTTTTTCACATAAAAAGTAGTATTTCTGAAAATTTTGATTTATGGTTAATTGACCTTGTTTATTTATTGTAAAATCAATACATAGCTATGTTTTTTTTTTTTTTATTTCTAGCAGTCTTATCCATAACCAGTGACCCTTCCTCATTAACAAGCAAGCAAAGAAAATTACTGGAGAGGCTAAAAATGACCACTCCTTTGGCCAGTATCATTTTATACATCTGTCACCATTTGTCTATAAAAGTATAATCTCTAGAAAGGGTATCTGGAGATCACTTTCAGTTCTTACTCATTTGGAAATAATTTATGTTTTATGCTTTTAGGTTACTAATTATTTTTATGACAGTTATTCCATTTGATCCTTAAATATTCCATAGCTAAGAGTTGTTATACTCATTTTCCTCTTGAGAAAGCAGATTAAAAAACCTTGAGACTTTTTCAGGTGATATAGCTAGCAAATGGGGAAAGTAAGATTCTAATTGTGGATCTCTTCTTTTTGAATCTCTTGTGTTTTTCTACCTTTCTGTTCTCTTTCAAATAATTTATTTTACTTCTACAAGTTATTAATACTAGTTATTAAATCGGTATGTCAAAATGATCTTAGTATAAGAATGTCTTAAAAACTGGATTTAGTGGTGTTTGTCTGTAATCCCAGCTACCCAGGAGACTGAGGCAGGAGGATCACAAGTTCAAGGCCAACCTGGGCAACGTAGACCCTGTCGGTGCAAGGTCCGGGATTTGGTCCTCAGCACCCCATCCTTGCCCCCCGCCCAGCACACAAAATGTCTTAGAAAAACTTACAGATTGAAAGCAACTTGGGAAATCTTTAATACATGTACATTCTTCCCTGAGACCTACTGGAATTAAAGCTCAAAGTTTTAGCCTTTAAACTTTATAGAAACTCTTGGTTAAGATTTGTTGAGATTATAGGAGAAAATACATAAAGATTTAGAATGAATGCTAATAGCCCTCTGGTCCCTGGAAAGCAAATGAATCTCATATTGCCTAATATCCCTTATATCTGCTTATCATCTTATATCTGCTTATATATTTGGGTAACTACATATATATAATGAGTATCAGCAATTATCTTTAATAACCTCGGGAAAGTACTGCTCAATACGGTATTTATTTGTTACATAAATGAATCATCCTCATTTTTTAGAAGAGATAACCATTACTCACATTAAGACTTGTTGAAATCTTCTAGGTAAAAAGTGGTAGAGTTGGATTAAAATCGTGTTTTTATTCTAAAGTGTATTGCCATTCTACCCTTGAGGGGTTGTTATCTATATGTACATGGTACACTGTGATGTTACCTCATGTTTCTGATTTCTTATCCAACCTCTAAGAAATAATTACATTGCTTCTGCTCTTTCCCATAACAAACTGGTAGATGATCATTGTGATTTGAGCAATCTAAGTAAAAGAACGTTGTGAAAAAGAAAGTATACATTCTGAATATAAAAATTTTCCAAATGACATTAAGTAGGTTTTATACTCAAGTGTATAGAATTCATAAATACATTTAGGGAATAATTCTGCATATAGTTCCAGGCTATTTTCTATAATCAAACTTAATCTAGTAAACCATTGGTGTGTTTGGTTGTTTTACATACTTGTTAATGTGAAAAAGTAATTTGGCATAGTACTTTGAGAAACCATTAATTTGTTTCTCTACCCCTGAAGTCATTTGTTTGGTTCCTGCTTCCTTAATTGTTCAAGTGTAACTTTTGCTGGAGGCTTGTATCTATAATGCCACAGTGAATTATTTAACATTTGAGAGAAGTACTGATGTGGGAGCTTTTTAATTCGCTTCCAAACTACTGGGATTTACATTGTTGGCATTTTACTCTCATAAACTTGACTTTGATGTCAGCTAATGGGACCTTAGTAAATTACCTAAGGGGCCAAAAGTGAGTTAGGTGAATGCTGTTGTTTGGCCTAAGGATACAACTGGGGCTGTGGATGTGTCTGGTGACTTACCACATAGTGGCCAAAAGGGGTGGAAGTTAGGCTAAACTGCAATAACTACATTTTGAAAAACAGGCAAGACAACCACATTTATAAAAAGATACTATAAACATCCACCATGGCCTTTTACCGAGAAGACCTTAAGTTTAGGGTTTATTCTACTAATCCTAACTTTTAAAATATTGATTGGAAAGCTGGTCAAAAAAAATATTAGTAAATTTTCAAGTATCCCCATTCATAATTGAGAAAATGCTTACAATTTTGCATTCTATCAATGATAGAATATTTTATTTTTGTGTACAAAAGATAAGATCATTATAGAATACATTGTATCAAAAATAGACTTTTCTAGCCCGGCGCGGTGGCGCCCGCTTGTAATTCCCGCAGCTCCGGAGGCTGAGGCAGGAGGATCAAGAGTTCAAAACCAGCCTTAGTAAGGGCAAGGCACTAAGCAACTCAGTGAGACCCTGTCTCTAAATAAAACACAAAATAGGGCTGGGGATGTGACTCAATGGCCAAGTGCCCCTGAGTTCAATACCAGGTTCCAAAAAAAAAAAGACATTTCTAATGTAACATGGTTATTAAGTTTTAAAAAACTTAGGTGAAATTTTTTGACTAGTGGTCCAACTTTCTCAGTTGTTTTGCAAGAACTGGCTCAGTTTTTTCTTGTATAACTAGCAGCATTTGAAAACAGACCACAAACTAAAAATATTTTCCCTCTACCTTCATTCACTGAAACTTCCCAACACCTTAACTGCACTAAGAGACTGAAACCAGTATACTAGACACAATTTCTTTTCTTCCTGTGTACCTCACTAGCCATTTCCCTGTGTAAGCTGGGTCATTTGACTGAGATCTAGCCAATTGAGTGTGAGCAGAAGTGATATTTACTATTTCCTGACCATAAAAATCTTGCATTTGTAATATTCCTTAAGCAGATAATCTTGGAAGTGGCCCATTCAAGATGAAAGCTAACTACATCTCTATACCCCAGTACCTCACAATGTGACCTTTTTGGAAATAGATTGTTTACAGAGGTACTCACGTTAAAATGAGGCAAAACTCTGCTGCAAAACTCTGTTGGACAGATTAAAGAAGGTATAATATTTGAAATGCTTTGAACAGTGCTTGGTACAGAGACTGTGTTTAATAAGCATTGCCTCTTGTTATTCCAGATCCCTGTCATGTTGCTGTATGTCCTTCATGAAATCAATCAGTCTTTCAGGGCAAGGCACTTGGCTTTGTGCATCTTTGTTGACCAGTGGCTTGGACATCATCATGTTCATTTAAATCTTTGTCTTGGTGACTGGATCTTAGATGTAAAATAAATATTCTAGACCAAAACAAACATTTGAATCATACATTTTACCTTTTAAGACAAACCATGTTATTATGCAAAGCATTATGTAATGTGACTTTTTTGTGTGTGGTGCTGCAGATCAAACCCAATGCCTCACAGGTGAGAAATAAGTGCTCTACCACTGAACCACAACCCCAGCCCACGATGTGACGTTTAAAGAAAAGTATTAATGAAATATCACTAAAAGCAATCCAACATTTAAAAAATTGTGGAATATCAAGTGATTTTTTTCCCCCCTGAGATAGAGTTTGCTATGGTCTGAAACTACTGGATTCAAGTGATATTCTACTCAACCTCTAAGTCACTGGGACTCCAGTCCCATGACACTGCACCTGGCTAATGAAATTCTTAAAATTGTATTAAACATTTATTTTCTTGACTTTTTTAAATTTTATTTTTTCCTTCATATTTGAACCTATTATTTCTTTCACTACATTTTCTTTAATCACCTCTGTTATCTACAGCTTCCATTCTGGTTCCCATAAGACTCGAAGTTTTTCTGATAGTTCTTAGACTGTTCTGGGTTTGTGTTGTCCTCCATTCCATTTCCTCCCAGCAGCACAGGGAGGAGAATAAGCCACTGTGAAGACCACTGCAGGGGTGGTGGTACTGTCAGAGTTGAAGCACAGCAAATCACTGGGCCACATGGAAACTCAAGGCATACCTGCCAATTTTGAGGCATTACCACTAAATTTAATTAGAGATCTGCGATGTCCTGGAGCATGTTCATTTAGAGAAGTGTTGCCACCTTCCTCTTGCCCACCTTGCTCTATCTCTTCTCTGTTTTCTATAAAGATCAGTGCGAGAATGCGAGAATGAAGTCATTGTCATAAATAAAGTGACTGTTAGTTTTCTGCTTTAAGATAGCGTGTTGTCCAGGATACATAATGGGCACTGACACATTTTAAAGCATGCCAATTCTATTTATAAACAAGTACTTTTATCCTAGTATTTTTGTGACTTCTGGGTAGCAGCTGAGCTGATGAATAAGAATAAAATTACCAGGGCTGGGGATGTCACTAACTTGCCTAAGATGCTCAAGTCCTGACTTTGATCCCTAGTAGAACATACATACACATTCACAAAAAAGAGAGTAACATTTCTCATTCTTTTGGTTGTACATGATGTAGACTCCCACCAGTAGTATAGTTATATTTGTAGATAGGGTTATAATGTCTGATTCATTCTACTATCCTTCCTACCCCCAAATTATACTCCATTATATATGATGTATCAAAGTGCATTCTACTGTCATGTATAACCAATTAAAACAAAACATTTTAAAAATATTGATTTAAAAAAAGAACGTTATGGATTGAAATTTTTATATTTATTTGAAATATTGATAAGAAAAACCGTGTCTCTTTGTGCTGTTAAACAGACCAGAGGATCTTATAATATCCACATTACTCCAGCATTTAATATATTCCCAGCACACGGCAGTCAGTGACTATTTGATCATGAATGACTTCTTATTGCTAGTAGTATTTAATCTTGGAACAGGGAAGACCTTTCTAAAAAATTCCCAAACTCCGAAATTATAAATGTTAAGATCAACACATTTGACTGCACAAACAATAATTTCTTCAGTGGAAAAATTTCCCATAAAGTCAAAAGACAAATGCCAAAATTTACAAAAATTCTGCAATATAAACCACCAAGGGCCAAGTTTTAACCTACAAATCAGTAAGATCTTATAAATTAGGAAGAAAAAGATAATATGACACAAACATAGACAAAGGACATGAAAGGTCAATAGCTTAGAAAGTCCATTCCGCTATTAGAATGAGGGTCCTAGAGTCTCTGGACTGAATTGAACTTTTATCTTTTGGCCTCTGATCCTATGATCCTATGAAAATGTATAAACAATAGATTTTTTTTTTCAAATTAAGAAAAGCAGGGATAAAGTCAAATGATAGTTTACCATCCATGTTTAATTACCATTAATTTCTTAGTAACTGTGCTGATTCCTCACTAAACTCAGTGTATTATTCAGCTAATTAAGATTAAATTAATGGTATAAATACTAAGGTAATTGTTGGGCTTCAAGAACTTATCACAAAAAGCATTATAAATATGGCTAATCTAGAAAAAATCAAATTACTGATCTTAACATTATTTTTTCCTGTAAGTGAAAATTGGTCTGACTTGGTGTTAAAGGAAGTGGTGGTAGAGTATTCAGAGGTCTATGTGAAATAACCTGAACAAGAGAGGTAGAGAATATAAAGAGCTATGAAAGAGATGAGGGTTTTTGTTTTTTGTTTTTGTTGTTTCCCTATAAACCTATAAATTTAGGCAGGACTTGATCTTAGCTGTAAATCTTATACTCCATAATTTATCATTTTAATATGATACTAATTAGCATCTGATGACTTCTAATCATAGTAACAATAGGCTGTGACTATCAATCCTCACTATCACTGGGCACATTAGAGTAGTCCAGGACTTAAAAATGCCAAACAAAATTAGCAAACAATGTTTCCCTTGGGCATTGATCAAATCAAAAAACATCTTAAGAAATGAGACTTAAGTAGGAACACTTTGCTAATATTATTTATTAAAGGCTCAAATACATAAACCTGAGAGAAGCAATATAGAAATATGTAACATTAAAAAAAATAGTTATGGTGGTTGTTGTATTTAAGATAATGTATAATTGCATAGAAGAGTCTGGAAGAAAGCTCACTTATCTGATAACAACAGTGGTTGGGGAACTTGGGGAAGAGATGATTTGGGAGCACGTATAAAGGAATAGTCAAAGGAAGCTTTATTTGTAATATTTTAGTTTTTTAATAAAGAATCTTCGTATTTTTATATTTTAAATTATCTCAAAATTAAAAGAAAGTTGTATTTTGTACTAGTAAAACAAGGGAAACCTATAGGAAAAATAAATTGTATTGTGCTATAAGAACCTTAAAAGTGAAGAGTGCATATTGACCAATTTTAAATGATTATGCTAAATAATTTAACTTAGGGTCAGCTGTTGAAAATAATTTCAAAAGATAGCTACTCTACAAATCTCAAGAAATGAAAGCATAAGCAGCTTGGTTATATATTCCTATTGATTGTATTCTACCTACAACAATAAAAATAAACTCCATACACAAATCTAGCAATATTACTAATTCATTACAACCAGTACTTATTTTCTTCATTAACTTTTTATTGTTATTTTCAACTTACACAGCATGCACAAATGCAGCAATTATATGTTGAGCAAGAAGGGGAAGGCTCTTTATGTTCAATGTACTGTGCATCAGGAATCATTACTTCACCAGAGCTTTTGGAAAAACACAAAATAAGATCAGCCTCTTACAAAATAAGTATAATTAATGGCAAAAAGTAGGTGGGCTAAGCTACTAATCTACTCAACTGAGAGTTAGTTTATTGTATATAAATAACGTGATATAGATAAGCCTGCCTGACTGTATCACAGCAAAAAACAAGCTGCATAAATTGTTTTGTTAATGGTAAATCTTTTTTAAAAATCTTTTTTTAAGGAGGGTGTTAGGTTGACTAGTAAAAGCCAAAGTCATTGTCCAGTGTCTACCTCTTAAACAGTGCTTATTAATTCTTGACATTTATCAGTAAAATGTTAGTTCTGTGTGATAGAAGATCTGCAGTCACTTAAAATGTTTCATCTTGTGTGCACTTCTAATCCCAGCTACTTGGGAGGCTGAGTCAGAAGGATCACAAGTTTGAGGCAAGCCTGGACAATATAGCAAAACCCTATCTTTAAAAATAATCAATGGCAGTCTGCTCTATAGCTTCATGACTTAACACTGATCCTTTGGACCCAAACTCAGGGCACCCCAGTAGTATAGTGTGTTGTAGTAGAGACAAAAAAGGGCTTGGGGACTGGATTGTTTCAAATCTGTAACTCTTTAGTTATTTGACCTTAAGCAAAGCAAGTAACTTACCTCTGCGTGCTTATTCATCTATAAAATGGGGGGTGATAATAGGTTTCATGCTAGGAGCTTAACTAACATAACACTACTGTGGACGACATATCACTTTAATGGTATGTATATCTTTGTACATATCTTATATGACTTATCCTGACCACCTTCTGTCTGCAAGGCACAGGACTAGACATTGAGGAAAATGTAAATACAAATAAGAAATAGTCTTTAGGGTCAAATGGCAAGGTAAGGAAATAATTTATGCATTCCTGATGCTATTGATTCTAGAACCTGTTTCTAGAACTTAACTGCTAGAACTATATCTATATTCACCACTGACGGGTCCACCACCCACCCATGTCCATAGTTGGTTTCTTGGTTTAACTAAAGATAAGTAATTCATAACACCCTTCACATAAGATGCTGAGTCAGAGCTGGCATCTATAGGTGGTTTGATGCCTGAGGAACTCTTTTCTTCCTATGCTCTTGTACTTACTTTCTGACTCTTGAAGACTGCATAGTTGGATAGCACAGATTATAAAGGCAAAGAGGGTGGATTCTTGGGATAGTTACCTCTATCCCTGGCATTCTTGCTCTCTGAAGTTGCTAGCATCTTGAGTCAGTGTTTTCTGTTTTGAGTCTTCCCCATTGCCTCCTTCTCTCAAGTTTTCACGTGGAGTAGAACATCTTAAAGTCTTCATTTGCATCCTATTCCCCACAGGATTAAGTGTATGTTCTTTAAAATACCAACAGCCAGTTCTAGAGTAAAAAGCATGGTGTGGGTTTCTCTTTGCATACCTTGAAAAGGGTACTTGCAAGAGCCTAGCTGATCTGTTATAATTGTCTAGGCTTGATCAGAAAGGAAATGAGGCTGAGGGGGCTCAAAATGGGGAAGAAAATAATGATCAAGGGACTGGAGGTTATGATCAGTCAGATTAATAAAGGCAGAATTAGTAATGCAGTTAGAGAGCTGAGAGGTTAGGAGGTTGTAATTAGAAAGTAGAATGCTTAAAGATTTCAAAGTTGGATGAGTTCTGAATGGATAAGTTTCAGTAATGCCTAAGAGTAGGTTTCATAGAGTTCTGTGGAGGTTGACATCGGCAGATACAGAAAGTGTAGGGTGGGCTTCATTCACATAATTAGATTCAACCAGGAGAACAGAGCTGGAATGCCAGAGAGAGAACAGAACAAAAATGCCAGATATCAGTGAATGCAGAGTGCCAAAAAAGAGGCATGATGGCTTCAAAGAACAGTGGCTTTTACCAAGATGGTGAGGAAATAATGCAAGTCCTAGTCCCACCTCTCAACTCCTCAGTTTAAGCCTTTAAGGTTAAACATAATTTACTCATAATAATACAGGGCTTAGATACCCTAGGAAAAGCCATAACCTAGAGGGAATGTTCTATGAATTCTTAAAACAATTATTTTGTAATGACTGATTTATGTACATGTTTTCTCAATAAAATACCTTCTAGAGGTCAGGGCCTTTGTCTTAGCCATCTTTCCCACTAGCACCTCTCCCATCACTGAACCCTCTTTTTTTGGGGGGGGGGGCATCAATTTTATTATACAATTGTGGAGAAAGGGAAATTCATGAAGCACCATCTCTGCCATCCCAGAAGGCTGGAAGTCCAGGGAGGAGCAGGACAGGGGCAAGTGTCCCAGGGAACAGAGTCTCTGAAGTCAGTGGCAGGTGGGGACGAGGAGAGTCATGGTGAATGCAGATAGGGGCCCGACGAGGGGAAGCCGGGTCCAGTTGACGCACCTCATGGCTGAAGCTCTCTGAGTTCACTCTGGAGGGGTGCCACTCCACCAGGTCAGGACGCTCACAGCTCGGGACTTCTGGCTGTCTGTGGGTTTGTCTGTCCCATCAGGGCACATTCCCTGGCGCTGCTCTGTGTGGGGACCCAGAGCGTCTAGGGCCCCCTGGCATGGGTGCCACTCTCCTTGTGGACACTGGCCGAGGCAGGGCACACAGCAGCAGAGTTTTGCCAGGCAGGTGGCCATCCTCCTGGTGACCCGCCTCTAGCCCCTGCGGGGACTGTCAGAGGACTGGCCTGAGGAGGAGCCCTGGGAGTCTGCGCTGGGGTGTTGTGGCAGCCACCTGCTCAGGATCGTCCAGCGACCGGGCCTGGGGTGCTCGGGCCTGCAGGGCACAGGGTCTGGCCAGGAGGCTGGGCTGGGAGGGGCCATGTCCAAGTGGAAGAAGCACAGAGGGATGGCGGGCAGGCTGGCACTGGCGGCGCCTTTCCGCCCCACCAACCCGGCCTCCGCAGGCTCCTACTGCTCACGGGATGCAGGCAGGGCAGGCTGGCTGGCACACCTATTGCGGCGGGCGCTGGGGGCATCCGTGGGGCCCAGGTGAGGCGCGACCACGTGAGCGCCCCGTGCCCCCTGGGGTCCCTGGAGCTGGAGGATTTGGTAGGTGGCCATGGCCTCATCGAATTTCCGCTGGTCCAGGGACACCCAGGCCTCATAGGGGTCAAAACCCATGTTGAACAGGATGGTCATGATGGCGGGATTGGGCACTTGGGGAGCCGGTGGCTGGGGGGACTGGGTGGAGGTTGCTGACCCTGGCTTAGCCACAGATGGTCCAGCACCTGCTGGAGGGTAGGCCTCCGCGTGGGCTCCATGGTCAGCATCTGCCGGATGAGGCTGCGGACATGGTCGGAGAGGTGCGCCAGTAGCTCAAAGCTGCCCCGCAGGATGAGCCTCTGCAGGTGGCTGTTGCTGCTGGCCCTGAACAGGAAGCTCCCGGTGAGCAGGACAAAGAGGGTGACTCCCAGGCTCCAGACATCTGCCGGGAACTCTTGCTGCCACACGACCTCGGGGGCACAGTAGGGGACCCTGTCCCCGAAGCTCTTGAGCTTCTGCCCAGGTGTGAAGCTGGCGAAGTCGATGACCTTGACGTAGCGGCACTTGGCGTCCAGCACCACTTGTCGGGCTTCAGGTCCAGGTGGGCGATTCCCCTGTCGTGGCAGTGGCGCATGGCACACACCATCTGCCTGAAGGCCGTGCGGGCCTGGGCCTCCCTCAGGCCCCGGCCAGGTGGGTCGCAGTCCAGCAGCTTGCCACCCTCCGCATGCTCCATCACCACGTAGACGTGGCGCCGGGTCTCGATTACCTGGAACAGCCGGATGAGGTTGGGATGGTCCAGCGCCATTAGCCTTTGCCGTTGGCACAGCACCTGCTCATTCCCCACTGTCTTGGGCACCACTTTCACCGCCTCCTCTGCCCCTGTCAGGAGGTGGCAGGCCAGGACCACCTGGCTGAAGCCCCCCTGCCCGAGCTCCCTCACCACCTGGTAGTGGTCGGTGAGGGCCACCTCCTAGCAGGAGCTGGGCCTCTGCGGCTCTGCTCTACTCTGGCTACTCTGACTGCCAAGCATCCTAAAGCCGGAATGCCAACCTCGGACGCTAGCTCAAAAAAAAAATAAATAACAAAACACCCAAACCAACGAACAAAAGACAAAACAAACAAATAAACCAAAGCCCAAATCAAAAAAGCAACAGCAAAACACCCCAAACACCAACCACCAGCCACCAACCACCAAACACACTTACTATCTGGGAGTCTGACAGGTCACCACCAAGAGCTTCCTGTACTTCTGGAGGAGGAACCCAGCCCAGCCGCCTGCTTATATGGCTGGGGCTGGA
Source organism: Glaucomys volans (assembly GCA_020662805.1). NCBI lineage: Eukaryota > Metazoa > Chordata > Mammalia > Rodentia > Sciuridae > Glaucomys > Glaucomys volans. The sequence continues at coordinate 316,948 of JAJEJO010002263.1, read as the reverse complement.
GAGTGCATCACAGTGGCTGCTTGTGAGGTCAGAGCATGAGATGACCCAGTCATGCCTGGGCACAGCCCCCAGTGGTCTTCTTACTTTGGGGTCTCCAGCATCTTTGCCCATTTCCTAATCAGAATGAGAAAGGACCCCAGAAACATTTTGTTTCAGGGGGTTGTGGAGAATGATGGTGATATTTTAGAGATTAGAACTTGGGGCACACTCCAGGGATCTTTTCACTTGGAGTCTGATGAGAATCCCTGATCTCTTGGGGCTCCTACAGGCCTCCTCACCTCTACCCTTAAAGTGTCTCTTCAATCCTATTTCTTCCAACTCAGAATGATTGGCATCCAAGGCATGGTGATGCTACCCCAGAATGTTCTGTCCCCAAAGATGCTCTAGAGTTTGGCATTACCACCTGTTGAGGGGGGAGGGAGCCTTCATCACCCTCTCCCCACAAGGTTCTCATCCAATTTCACTCTAGAAACCCTGGATCGCCAAAAGCAATGGTTGAGAGGTTCAAAGTGAGAAAGAGAAAACAGGGAAGCCGAGAATCCTAGAACCATCACACATGTCCTTCCCATACGGGGAGGAAATGGAGGCCTTCTCAGATACCTGGGTCCCTTCCCGATGCTCTAAAAGGAACGTGGGGCTCTGTCATTTATTGGCAATACAAATCAATTCCCAGAGTTCTGGAGACTGGCAAGTCCAAGGTCAAAGCACCTCATTGCTGTGTCCTTGCAGGATGGGAGGGGCAGAAGGCTAGAACTCATTCTCTCAAGCCCTCCTATGGCTTTGCTCTGGGTTGTTTGGTGTTTTGACATACTGGCCATCAAAGCCAGGGCCTCGGGTGTGTCAGGTAAGTGCTCTGTCACTTGGGTACTTCACAGATTATTTTCTGTTTTCTTTATCATTATTTCTTTTGAAATGTCCTTCTTTATCTCTTATGACTAACTTTGGATTGAAGTCCACTTTATCTGATATAAGGATGGAAACCTCCGCTTTTTTACTGAGTCCATGTGTGTGATAATTTTTTTCCCGGTCCTTTCACCTTTAGTCTATGCATGTCCTTTTCTATGAGATGAGTCTCTTGAAGGCAACATTTTGTTGGGTCTTTCTTTTTAATCTAATCTGCCAGTCTATGCCTTTTGATTGATGAGTTTAGGCCGTTAACATTCAGGGTTATTATTGAGATATGATTTGTATTCCCAGTCATTTTGGCTTAGTTTTGGTTTATAACTTGACTTGGTTTCTCTTTTAATTGGCTTTTCTTTTAGGGTAGTTCCTCCCTTCAATGACTTACATTGTTGTTTTGTGTTTCTTCCTCATGGAATATCTTGCTGAGAATGTTCTGTAGTGCAGGCTTTCTATGTGTAAATTCCTTTAACTTTTGTTTGTCATGGAAGACTTTTATTTTGTCTTCAAATCTTAAGGTTAGCTTTGCTGGATATAGGATTCTTGGTTGGCAACCATGTTCTTTCAGAGCTTGAAATATATTGTTCTAGGCCCTTCTAGCTTTTAGGGTCTGGACTGAGAAATCTGCTGATATCCATATTGGTTTCCCCCTATATGTAATCTGTTTCTTTTCTCTCACAGCCTTTAAAATCCTATCTTTATTTTGTACATTAGGCATTTTCATTATAATGTGTCTTGGTCTGGATCTGCCGTAATTTTGTGCATTTGGTGCTCTGTAAGCCTCCTGTAGGTGAATTTCCATTTCACTCTTCAGGTTTGGGAAATTTTCTGATATTATTTCATTGAATAAGTTGTTCATTCCTTTGGTTTGTATCTCTGTGCCTTCCTCAGTCCCGATAATTCTTAAATTTGGTCTTTTCATGATATCCCATAGTTCTTGGAGGTTCCATTTGTGATTTCTTACCATCTTCTCTAGGCAACTTTATTTTCAAGATTCAATATTTTGTCTTCATTGTCTGAGGTTTTGTCTTCCAAGTGATCTAGTCTGTTGGTGATTCTTTCTAATGAGTTTTTAATTGTTTTTTTTATTGTTTCCTTCATTTCAAGGATTTCTGTTTGGTTCTTTTTCAGAATCTGTATCTCTTTGTTGAGGGGATCTTTTGTTTCCTGTAGTTGAACTTATTGGAATGGTCAATCATTGCCTTCATTTTCTCTCTTAACTCATCATTTGCTTCTCTGATCATTTTAATCATGTATGTTCTGAACTCCTTTTCTCGCATTTCTTCTACCATGCTGTCATTGGCTTCTATTAGTGTAGAATCATGGTTTGTTTGGAACACTTTCCTCCTTTGTTTTTTCCTGTTGTTCATGTATCTTCCCCTCTAGCAATGCAGATCTAGGGTATTGTAGGCTGCCCTATCGGCTTATAGTGACCCTATAGTTTTCCAAAACCTCTTTAAGGGGATCAATATTAGCAACATCCTGTACAGACAATATGCAGACAGTAAACCAAATAGCCCCTATGAAGACTATTGTTTTAATAGTCTTTTTGTTACAATATTGTTATAATATTTTCAAAATAAACAGAGAGGATGAATTCAATTATTATCTACAGTATAACAAACAGATTTGCAATGAGGACTGCAGTTTCTAATGGAAGACAAAGAGGATAGGGAGTGGGTAGGATGTAACTGTTAATAGTGTAAGAAAAGAGTATGAAGAAGTTCCAGATCAAAGGAAGAGTGAAAGTGTAGTCAAAAGAAGTTGGTTGTTAGCATGAGAAAAGTGAGAAAAAGCCCTGGAGGAAACAGAAAAGTGAGAAGAAGCCCTGGAGGAAACAGGTAAACAAAAGGAAGGTAGAGAGCAAGAAAAGTAAAGATATAAAAATTTAAAAGTTTTCACAAAAGAGAAGAAAAATCTACACTGTAACAGTCATATACTATTCAAACCTCCCAGTCTTTAGTAGCCTGAGGCACGAGAGGTACCTGACAATGAGCTTCCAGTCTCCAGCAGGCATCTCAGGATGGGATTTGCCCCACTAATGACAGTTTCCCCTTGGGGGTAATACAAGATGGCTGCACTGGCTTCCAAACATGTTGGCAAATGGGGAGATGCAGCACAGGGCATGGGCACCGACTCTGTGTGAGGTGCAGTCGGTCAGGTCGGGGCCTCTGGAGGTGGTATGCTGTCAGTCAGGCTGGCAGTCCTGCAGCTCCTGCTTTTTTTTTTCCCCAAAATGGTGGCAGCCAGGTGAAACCAAACCTGCGAGTACTATGACAGTGGACTTCCACACAACAGGCAGCTGGCGATCCACTGATGGTCTGCAGGCTCTGCAGTCTACTGGCGGACCATTGGCAGATGTACCTCGGTCGGTGGGTGATGGGTAGGTGGAAGGCAGGCGATGGGCAGGCCAGAGGCAGGCAAACAGGCAAGTGACAGATGAACTGAACTCTCTATTATATTTCATAACTTCTAGGCACTTCTTAACTATCATAGTAATTTATGTTCCTATTTTTTCTCTGCACTAGATTTGTTCATTTTCTCATTGATTAATTAATTTAGGAAACATTTGTGAAGCACCTGCTATGTACAAAACTGATTATAACAGAAATATAATTAATATGTAGAATAATAATACAGAAATATAATTGATATAGTTGACACATATAGAGTTTTCTGTAAGTCTAGTACTATTCCATGTTCTTTATATATGTTAACTCATTTATTCCTTGCAACGTGGTTAAGAAACAAATCACTTTTGGGGAAAAACAAGTTTAGAGAAATTGAGCAACTTACTCAAATTTATGTTGCCAATAAATGGCAGAATTGGGATACAACCCCTTGATGTAGAATCTGTGCTCTTTTCAATACCGTTAGAGCCTCTAGATTAAGTGTCCTAAATATACTTTCTCACTCAACTCAACATCCATTCACAGCACTGAGCACAGGTTTTTATGTTCTGAGTTTGATGATGTTGAATTGTATACTTGGGTAGGAACCAAATTCCAAACTTTTCTTTGATCTCCAAAGCCCCAACACTATGATGGACACTTCAATGCTCTTGTATATTATTCTAGTTTTATTTAAACAAAATTTCCTTCTGGGATTGATTGTGGATTATGGTAGGCTCTGTACAACTTAAAAAATAAAAAAAAAATTTTAATGTTTGCAGGCCATATCTCTTTCGCTACACATTTACCTTCACTGATTTTTTCTTTATCTGTTGTGGAATACCTGTATATTTTCTCTGATACAGGGACCACTTTTTAAAATCAACTTCTGCCCTAAACAAATGTTCTGTCTAATATATTTCCCTTTATAGATGAAGAGCAAAATATATCATTTGTTATTAGTTCTGAAATGCTCATTGCTACAAATTTTTGTATTAAAATTATCAACATTTGTATTCATTGGAGACACCATTTGCAGGCAATACCTGGATGATTATGCACCTACAAGATTTTCTACTGTCTGTGGATAATTCGTATTCAGCAGTAATATGGAGCATCCATTTATTACACACACACACACACACACACACACACACACTGTGCACACACATACACAAGCTCTCTTCCTCTACCTCCCCATATATATGTGTGTGTGTGTGTGTGTGTGTGTGTGTGTATGTAATTACTTACATATTCAGTGCAAATAATGAAGTTACATATTTTTAGAGGCTGTGCAAAATGAACCAACAAACTGAGGCGCAAAATAAGTTTCCACCCCTTCTTTCCAAAGCTGTATTTAATCACTTGAACACTATCCAATATAGTAGAAAGCTGGCAGACTTCTCTTTGCAGCAGGCTATGTAAAAATGTTTATAATTTACAGCTTATTATGCCATGCAAATGACTATGTTCCCAGTGAAGAAGAGTGAGAAAATATGGCTGTGAAATTATTTAACTCCCTTTTGTTAGTTGTTTTCTGGCAACAGTAGAAGGATACTTTGCACTTAAAATGCATTTTTGTATTTAATTTTATACCATTCAATTCAAAACTTTATAAATAGGAGTTTAGTTTTTTATCTCTCAATGTAGATAGGTTTGAGCACTTTTAATTTAACAAAAACAATAAACTAATATCAGAACTGTCAGGTTATTTAAATGGAATAGTACTAAATTATTAGAGTTTAATTCGGTTTATGGCTTCATCTTTGCAAAACCTGTTTTTGTTTCTGACACACCTGCAGTAGTTAACAGGCAACTTGTTATTTCCAAAGGTACCTTCTGCAAACTTTTAAATTGTCTGCAGCACTTTGGCTGAAAGTTAATCTTCCTTAGGAACAATTAGAGGAGTGGTCAAGGGAACTTGGACCTCTCTGTAATCTGTTGAACATATCCATCCACTTTAAGTCTTCCCTCAGCATTTTCTAATTTTATGGATTCCCTCCATTAGATTCATAAAGCCCTAAAGACAATACCATATAGTCTCTTGTGGTTGCCATTCCCTTTGTGTCTGGTATCCTACTGTAAGTTTATACCCAATAAACACACCTTAAGTCAGCCAGGAAAGTAGCTAAGGCTGGCTTCTAGATACCATGCCTTATAGTGGACTTCCTATAGGAGGTGCCTAAGGGAGGCAAGTAAAAACATAGAAACTGGTATTTAAAATTCTATCTAGTCTTTTTCCTTCTAATTCTTCAACTCTATGTGGGAGGGGAAGAATTTTCTATTTAATTTATATATCCCTGAAGATAAAAGAAGGAAAAATATATAAATATTTAAATATTTAAAGTGTTCAAAAATATGTTTAATTTTTCTATTGTTACTTGTTTTAGACTTAATTTAGAAGCTTGGGACTTTGTAGCACTTGATCAGTTCTTATTAATCACATTCTTTTTACCTTTGTGCAAATCATCCAATATTGAGTATATTTGAAGAAGAATTTTTGTGTGCCTGCAATTTGTGCTTTTAAGAAATAATGGATTACTGTCTCAGAGAAAGTGGGGTTTTTATATCAATATCAAGTCACTGCTGTTTTTATTATGATTGTTCTCTTCAAGGAATTTTTGGGTATAAAAACTTGTCTTTTACAGCCTCATAGGAGAATTTGTTTCCTTCTTCAAAACAATTTTTAAAAGTTAAGCATTACAGCAACCTTAAAAATCACCTCAAATTGTGTCAAAGTGAAAGATTGGATATAATGGTTTATTGTGTTTTCTTGGCTGCTAATTTTTGGGTAAACAGAGACCTAGAATTTGCTGGACCCAACCCAGTGGGTGGGAGGATGGGTGCCTAGTGCTGCTCTCCGGTGACCTCTTCTGGCCTCCTGTTAGATGTGTTGTTGAAGCCCAAGGCTGCTGCTTCCTAGACTGCCTTGGAGAGAGGACAGTGGTCCAGGGAAGTGATGGGAATCGCCTCCCAACCTCCTATACCCAGGACTCCTTTTACTACTCTTGCACCACCTTTAAAAAAAAAAGGTCTGTTTGTGAATCACACATAACTTTCCTATGTTTATATATGAATATACCACCAGTGAACACCACATCATGTACAATTACAAGGATGGATCCTAATCCCATGTATGTATAATATGTCAAAATACACTCTACTGTCTTGTATATCTAAGTAAATTTAAATTTTTGTAAAAGTCTTCTTGTGGTTTTATATATATAATGATTACTAGATTTTCTGTTTTATTAGATACACTTGTAACTGCCAGAGTATCTAATGACCATGAAATAACCACTCTCACCTCAATAATGAGTACAAAATTAAAATGAAAATTTGTATTAACAGTTGTGCCTTTTTACAGAAATGAATGGCTTTCCTTAGACAGTTTGAAAAAAGGGAAAATAACTTACCTCTGTGAGGAATTCTTCATTATGAAAAATCCTTAAAGTTCAGGGCACCTCAGACTAGAAACCACTGATCTAGATGGCATCATTAAGCAAAAGGCTCTCCCGTAATGTGTTTTGTTTTGCTGTAGAAGTGGATGCCTTCTGTTAGCCCTAAAGTCAGTACCATATAGTCTTTTGAGGTTGCCGTTTTCTCTGTGCCTGGTCTCATACTACAAATTTATGCCCAATAAATATGCCTCAGGTCAAATGTTAGTTGGAAAGTAGCTAAGACTATCTTTTAGGTACCATGGATTATAATGGGCCTTTCAGGAAGAAAGTGCTAATTTCTGATTTAGTGCCATTTTTAAACAGAAGATTATCTCTAATCAGAATTCAGAGTTTGATTTCTACTGCATGCATATTCTTTTGCACCATGGTAAAGTAAAAAAATTTTAAGTCAAACCATCATAAGCTGAAGACCATATATATGTCATAGCCATTAATACTGGTAACCACACTACTGAAATGACATTTCTGGTGGGTTTTTGTTTGTTTGTTTGTTTGTTTGTTTAAGGTATTGAAGGTATTTGAAGCTTTTGAAGGTATTTGAAGGTATTTGAAGCTTTTGAAGGTATCTTATTACACCTGAACTGTACTGGGTACTATACCAAAAAAATTAAATCAATCTGTTACCTGTCTTCTAAAAGTGTATTTTCTCTTACAGGTGTTTTAAGAACAGGCACATATTATATATAGCATAGTAGAAAAATTAAAGTGATTGTTATTTATACCTCATGCTTTTATCAGTTTAAAGGGAAAGAGACAAGAATCCTTATTTACTAGGGTAAAGATTAAGAAGGATAACCAACAAAATTCAAATGTTATGGCAAGTTATCTAGTCAGACTTACAGTTAATATTAACTGATTAATATATATTCATCTATTCTGAAATATGATTGAATTTATGTGGATGTAACCAGAAAATAATCTCCTTAAGATATCTCTTTTAGCTGGGCACAGTGATGCACACCTATAATCCCAGTGACTCAGGAGGCTGAGGCAGGAGGATCTCAAGTTCAAATCCAGCCTCAGCAACTTAGCAGGACCCTAAGTAACTTAGTGAGACCCTGTCTCAAAATAGAAAAATAAAAAGGGCCAGAGATGTGGCTCAGTGGGTAAGTGCCCCTGAATTCAATCCCTGTTTTTTTTTAAAAAAAAAAAAAAAAAAAAAAAAGATAAACATGATCTGAACTGTTCTAGAACATGCTTGCTGACTTTTTATAAAGCCTATCAGTCCAATTTCAGGATGTTTTCTTCTAACTTTTCTGACTTGGATCAACTTTTGAAAGAGTTTTCTTAGAATTGTATACTCTGATAATCTGAGGTTAATAATCCCCTTTCAACCAACTCTCCTCCACATTCTCAACACATCTCTCTCTTGTGGTCTCAGTAGGTAGAATTCTTTAGATACCATACCAGGTATTACTTCCTTGCAGAATCCCTTTGATTTTCTGTCCAGTCCTTCACTAATCTAGCCATCTGTTTGAGCACATAGCTATGGTTTTCTTCCTTTTTTTTTCCAGATGAATTCTCCAAACCTATACATGATCTGACATATAATAGGCACTCTATAAATGTTCATTAAATGAAAATGAGGGAGTTTTGAATACTCACTACAATTGTAGTCTATTAACAATAAAATATGGGGAAATATCTTTGAGTATTGTTCTTCTAACTTTAATGTATTTTAACATTTTATTAATAGTAGTATGATCAGGTTTTAAGAAACTTCTTCACAAGATCTCTTTGCTGCAATTATTAACCCTGCTGCTAATTCACATATTGTTAACCAGTTGTCTGCTGATTTAGCAAAGTCCATTAAGTAGCTATTATTTAACAGTAGACATCTCAATGTTTGTAATTTACTCCAAGATCTGCCCTCCTGACCAGATCTTTTTATAGTTGTATCTGCAAATTACAATTCATTAAATACCAATAAGTGTGGGTTTGTCACAAAGATTAGAAACAAGGTTATCTTTTTAAGGAAATAAATATTTATAGTAGTCCATGAGTTTATAATCAAATTGTGCTCAAAGGCAGTATTAAAAAAAGTTTAGAAATAAGTTGAGGTAATGAGGAATTTCAAAGTATAGGTTGGTGCCTTATCATTAACTTTAATTTTGTGACTTTTGTCAGTTGATGTCACAACCTAGTGTTATTTTTAAAATAGTGTTTTTTTAGGGGTATTTAATTAAGTAATGTGGTGTTTGCTTATTTCAGTGTGTCTTTGTTCCTGTCAAAGCCATGCTGGCAGGGCATTGCTTTTCTTTTCCCTTTTGTTAATATTCTGTGTTAGATAATGGTCTCACAAATAATAGATTCCAAGGACCTTTGATCCACCATTACTGTAAAATAAAATGCAACTTAATTTTTTTCTGGGCATAATGGTTTTAACCTTGTGTACTAATTTGACTGTGCTTGTGGGGGCAGATCCTTAAATGAGACGCAAATGAAGGAAAAATTGCTAATGCTGCCACTGTATATCTAATGAGCACTGTGTAATAAACCATAACCTCTTCGACATTTCTCTGGAAAGCGGCGTGATTATTTTGGATGGCTAGCCCTTTGTGGATGGCTCATTACCGTCTGGCATAATATGTATTGATAGAGAATGTAATTGTCAACTCCTATTTGACATGCTGCCTCTAATAAATATGACTTGCATCACTGGAGCCCACTAATGGTTATATGGGAAATTGTAATTAAAGGAAAAATATATATTTATATATTTTTAGGTTTAAAAAATATAAAATGTCTATTGAAGATTGTATGTATATAAAATGTTCATAAAATGTCTATAGAAGATTGTTGTCTCATCTTGACCCTCTCCCTAGCCTCTTAGAGTATTTAAAGCTTCCCCTAAGTATTGGTGCTCTTTTATTAGTAGAGGGGCCAAGATGCAACAACGTGTGTGTGTTTGTGTGTATGTATGAGAGACAGGAGTGGAAAGAAGCATCTTCATTGGCAAAGAAGTAACAATCTGAAAAGCTCCATCTACCTATGTATGAGACCCATAAGATTGTAGTCTCTACACCCAGGTTCAGCTCCTGAAGTTAATACTGTATAGTCTTTATAGTCTTGATAGTCTCTTATGATTCACCTTTCCCATGGCTTTCTTCAGCTGTATTTTTCCTAACTTTATTCTTATAAATTTTAAGTTCTGGGCTGGGGTGTGGGTCAGTGAGAGCACTTGCCTAGCATGTGTGAGGCACTGGGTTCGATCCTCAGCACCACATAAAAATAAATAAAATAAAGGTATGGTGTCCATCTACAACTAAAAAAATTTTAACATAAATAAATTATTTAATTAATTTCAGGTTCTGTGATAAGGGAAGCAAAAGAATACCTAACAGGCCATAATAATGAAATATATACCTTACACAATATTTGAGGGTTGAAGATTACAACTGCTTAATGTTCTAAAACATTTAGGTCTAGTCATTTTATAATTTCTGAAAATAATTAGAATGTTAAGAGAATAATATTTCTGTTGCCCAGTGTATAATTATACTATATTCTGAACTTTTGGACAAATAAGTATATTCTTGGTTTATATGCTATAATTCATGATTTAAATGAAATGGAATCCTCAGTATTGTGCATAAAATTAGACATGAACACATATTTATATTTCCTGGAGTAGGCCTAGGAAATGATATGAAAATTAGACAGTTCTCAGGTTTCTTCTTAGGAATGTTAAGTCTAATGTAATTTTCAAGTTAAGAAACTGGAGGCCCAGAGAGACAAAGAGAAATAATTATGGGTAGAGCATAAAATTCTCTTCTACCTGTCATTTTGAATTCTGGTTGTGGTCTAGATTTCTTGATCTCTTTGAACCCCAGTGAGTACACTGGGACAACAGGGTAACAGAGTTGTTGTCAGGATGGGTGGGGGGCAGGACTACGTGTGTGTGTGGTGCTTAATGTAGTGCTTTTGGTACCTTGTAGGTAACAGATATTTATAAATACTTTCTTCTTCTTGCCCTTTTATTCTCCCTTCTTTCTCTACCTTCACAGATGACCACATTTCTAATCTAGTGCATTCTCGGTTTGGTCAAGGATGTGTTGTCCATGAAACAGACTTTTAATTTTGGTAGGTAATACTAGCTAACACTTATTAGCAGCCAGGCATTGTTATAATTTTCCTGCATGGATTGACTCCCTGACTCACATCAATCCTAAGAGGTAGGTACTGCTACTTATCCCCATTTAACAGGTGGGAAATACTGAAATAAATAGAGATGAAGTTAACTTGCCCAGAGTGACCTAAGGATTTGAACACAAGCAGACTAACTCCAGAGCCATACTCTTAGCCACTTAGTATACTGCCTCTGCCAGTCATCCTTTCTCATGTTCATATGGCAGAGGAAAGGAACAGGTTCTAGTAGGGTAGTAAAGGGGCCTGTTCCCACCTTCCCCTGCAGAGCTGAGATTGTCCTTATGTGACATATCTAACATAGCTGTCAGTGGTAGGAAGGTATTTCTGGGGAAGAGGCTTGGCAAGTCATGAGAAGGGAGAATCAACTTGGCTGTTGGAAGCCAGGGCAACAAGGAACTGATTAACAACTATTCTTGCAATAGAACTGCCCAGTAAATGCCAGATACTTGTATTATCTGCATTCACCATGCTCTCTCCACTACAGGGGATAATGTTCCTACCTTTCTTCATCTGACTAACTCTTGCCTCTCTCTAAGATACAGCTCTGCTCTATTCTCTAAGAAACCTTTCCTGACCCAAGGCTGAGCTAAGTATTCTTTTATGGTCTTCCACAGCATACTGTGTATAAGTCTGTACTAACATAAGTGGTGACAGTATAATAGCTTCCTATACTGAGCATTGTGCTGAAAACAGTTTACACATGTTACCTTATTTACAGCTCATGATCTTCCAAAAGTGATGGCTCCTTTATAAAGATAAGGACAGTAAAGCTGGGAGATGTTAAATTATTTAACCAAGATCTACCCAGCAAGTAAGTAGCAGATCTGAGATTTAAACCAAGCCTTACTCCAACTCATATTCTTAAAAACTACAGTGTATTTACCATACTATATTGATATTTTCTGCTTTTATCTTTCTCATAATCACATAATAAACTCATCAAGAACTACACTGTCTTATGTTTTACCTCAAATCCTATCAAAATTGTGCATTTGAGGTGAAACAATTATATATTAAAATGTGCTCCTTTTTACTAAATGTACTTGAATTTTAAATGTGTTTTGAAATGAGCTGAGTTTAATGTAATTTCTTTTGACTTAATATATTATGAAACTATAAAAATCATATATAAATATTTCTAGAAAAATATTATGGACTGAATTGTGTCCTTCAAAATTTACATATTGAAGCCCTAACCCCGTAATGACTATTTGCAGATAGGGCTGTTAGGGTGGTAATTAAGGTTAAAGGAGGTCATAAGTGTGGGGTCCTAATGGAATAGGGCTTGTGTTCTTCTAAGAAGAGGAAGAGACAACAGGGAGATCTCTATCACATTGTGCAGGCACTGAAGAAAGACCATATGAGGTCATAGTGAGAATGGGACTATGGGCAAACTAGGAAGAGTCCTCAACAGAAACTGAATCCCTTAGCACCTTGATCACAGACTTCTAGCTTCTAGAACTGTGAGAAAATAAATGCGTGTTTAAGCACCAATCTGTGGGTGGTTTTGTTTTGTTCTGTTGTTATGGAAGCCCAGGCAGTCTAATGCAGTAGGTTATTCTATATATTCTTGCTTTAGGATTTAAATCAAATATTATTTGAAGAAATGTTCATAATTGACAATTGAATATGGTAAGTATCCAATACCCATAGGCAGTGCCATATGTCAGCTCATGTTAAGAACTTTATAGAAGCATACAAAATTTGAATTGTTTGTGTTATTAGGAATTCAGAACAACAGCCTGTTACCATGAGTCACCTGAGGAACAGCCCAGCCTCCTTCCCTTCCCACAGTGTGAGCACCACAGCTTCCCCACCTCTCTTTCCTCTCAGGTTTCCTGGCTCAGTCCTTCCCCATGGAGAAGGGCTTATGGAAAGGCAAGAGCAAGGTACAGTTGAAGGGTAGTTTAATTAGGAACCATCAAATTTTTTAAAATTAAAGGCAGAGGAAGCTGAGCAGGTACATTTTTATCTTTTAAGATAACTCCAGGTGTTTTCTGTATCACCTCCCCTGTTAGAAGTCTTGACTGCATTCTTTTCTTCAGAATGAGAAAGAAGACAAAAGGCTAAGTTAGCTTCATTTATTTCTCTGCTATCCTCCAACTGAATTAACTCTGTAAGGCCACTCTGATTAATAAGTAGGATTCTGTTTTAGACCACAGCAGGGCACTTGTGACCAGCTGAAAGTGTGCTGGTAAATTAGGTAGTCTAATGACTTGACATTCTGATAATTAACTGTCAGTGAATAGTCTTCTGTGGTATCTAAGACCCAGCTATCAACTCACATTTCTTTGGTTTAGGTAACCTTACTTGAGCAAAATGTAAAGTAAGAAGCATGTTAATTTTCTTTTGTCTGTGTGAAAATGACTTTTTGGAAGATAGTAGCAATTCAATCATTTTGTTCTTCATTTTTCCAAATCATTTGGGAAAAATCGGGGCTGTGGGGAGAGGATGAAGGATGTTCCTGGATTTTTCTCTCGTTTTTCCCATTTGTTTGTCTGTCTGTCTGTTTGTTTGTTTGTTTGTTTGTTTGTTTTAAGTATTGTTCTTAGTTCCTTTCTTCTTTGTACCTGAGAAGAGATATCCATGCCTTTGTCCTAAACCTATTTTCTGCCCATATTCCAGTCTCAGCCTGCTGGCTGCAGCCACTTTCAAACTACTTCATAGCAGCTGTCAACGCTGGTCATTGTCTGGCAGGGGCAGTGAGCCCTGTTGGTACCAGCAGAGGAGCACCCAGAGCACTATGGTGGCACCACGTGTGGCACCAGGGTAGGTGGGAAGCAGCATCATCCTTACTTTTGGTGAACTCCACTCAAGAAGAGCCCAGCTTTCCTGTCACTTTTCCATGGGGCTTTCCCATTCCTCACCCCAAATCTCCAGGGATCATCGTTATGTATCCCTACAGCAGCTAGACTCTGGCGTTCATTCACACTTACGTACTCCATAGTTTTCCTTAAATCTTTTTATGCACTGGATCTCCAACTAAATTTTGAATCCTCAGGACACAAATCATATTTTAAGCTACTTAAGAGAAAGTACCTACACATTCATACTTTGATACATACTTACTGATAAAACAAAAATACTTCTTTCTATTTCCAGAGTCTGACGTATGGTCAGAATTCAAAAAGTAATTTTTTGATGATAATGATAACCAGATAATTGAGGTGAATACTTCTGTCAATTTTCACTTGTTCTGACTTTTCTTTTTTTCTTTTTTCTTTTCTTTCTTTTTTTTTTTTTTTTCTTTTGCACAGTGCTGGAGACTGAACCCAGAGCCTGGTGCATGTGAGACAAGCACTCTACCAACTGAGCTATACCCAGCCCTTTTTTTTTTTTTTTTTGCCCCTGGTACTGAGGATTGAACCCAGGGGCACTCCACCACTGAGCCACATCCCCAGCCCTACTTTGTGTTTTATTTAGAGACAGGGTCTCACTGAGTTGCTTAGGGTCTTGCTAAGTTGCTGAGGCTGGCTTTGAACTCGTGATCCTCCTGCCTCAGCCTCCCAAGTGCTGGGATTACAGGTGTGCACCACCACGCCTAGCTTATACCCAGTCCTTTTTAAATATTTTATTTTCAGACAGGGTCTTGCTAAGTTGCTGAGGCTGGCATTGGACTTATGATCCTCCTGTCTCATCCTCCTGAGTCACTGGGGTTACAGGTGTGTGCCTCTGTACCTGGCTCTGTTCTGCTGATCTTTGACTTCTAAATTGGTTTGTGAACCATTTGTATCATCAGCTCTCAAGAAGACTTCTAATGGGGAAAAGCAGTGACTTACTTGTCTTATTCTTTACAGCCTTGCTTTTTTAAAGCTTATTTATAAACATACTCATTTGTAAATAGAGGAGTCATCAATATTTTAAAAATAATTTCTGTGATCTTTAAGCAAGTGAACTTGATAGGACAGAAATCCAAGAATGCAGAGTGATGAGAAGAATCTAATTTCCTTTAATTCTGGTGTAGACACAAGAATTAAACTACTGAATGGGAAAAACAGTAATGGTACAGTGCCATGTGGAAATATGGAAATATATAAAGGCATGAAAGGCAATATAAAACCCTCAGAAATAGGAGAAGGGTCAGGCTGCTTGGAAAAGTATAGGGACATGGCAAAGTTTGTTCAGAATATACACAATAATGTAGATAACCACTCTCCCAGCTGCCTGTTTACAAAGTCTTGTGGAGTAGAAGTCTCCCCTCTGAGTCAGAAGTCTATCAGATGGTCTCCAAATTCTCCATTGAGTTCTTTGAATGCAAACTATTTAAGCTGCTGCCTGGTGTTTTAGTTAAAACTGTGAGTAGAATGCTTGCTGATCAAATATGTAGTTTTATTCATTTGCAATATTAATGCCTGGGGAGCATTTTCACATACCTTTGTCTCTTATTTTTTATCCTTATCATTCTTTACACTGCTCATGAGTAGGACTTGAATGTGTTTATGGTGTAAAAACATTACCAAGCACATTCTGAGCACTCACAAAATGAGATTGGCAGAACTGTGAGCACATTTGGCCATGCTAAAGTGCATTTTAATAGTTAAAAATGTATGTTGTCGGAA
The DNA here is from genome assembly GCA_020662805.1 of Glaucomys volans. NCBI lineage: Eukaryota > Metazoa > Chordata > Mammalia > Rodentia > Sciuridae > Glaucomys > Glaucomys volans. The sequence continues at coordinate 301,489 of JAJEJO010002263.1, read as the reverse complement.
TCGGATGCGGTGGCACATGCCTATAATCCCAACACTTTGGGAGGCTGAAGCAGGAGGATTTCGAGTTCAAAGACAGCCTCAGCAAAAGCAAGGCACTCAGCAACTCAGTGAGACCCTGCCTCTAAATAAAATACAAAATAGGGCTGGGGATGTGGCTCAGTGGTCGAATACCCCTGGGTTCAAACCCCAGGGCCAAAAGAAAAAAAAAGTATATTCTCGGGACTGGAGTTGTAGCTCACCTAGCACGTGTGGGGCACTGGGTTCGATCCTCAGCCCCACATAAAAAATAACTACATACATACATACATAAAATAAAGGTATTATGTCCATCTATGACTACAAAAAAAAAAAAAAGAAAAGAAAAGAAAACCCTGCATGAACTTCCAGGTCCCACCTTGTAATCAATACTCCTCCAGCCATCCCTCATCTAGGAAAATAAAGATAAAAAAAAAAAAAAAAGTGTATGGTCTCAGGGCTGGAGATATGGCTTAGTGGTAGAGCACTTGTCTAGCATGTCCAAGGCCCAGGTTCAATCTCCAGTACCCCCCTAAAAAGAAAGCATGTTCTCAGAATGTATATATGCACTTTATTTTATTTTATTTTATTTTATTATTTTATTTTTTTGGTGCTGGGAATTGAACCCAGGGCCTTGTGTTTGTGAGGCAGGCACTCTACCAACTGAGCTATATCCCCCCTGTATATGCACTTTAATGAGCCACATTACCTGTCTTTCTCAAAAGTGGAGATTAGTACTGAAGATACAGAAGGCCAGAAGAAGGTGCAACCAAAAGGATTGTGGTCTTAGAAGTCTTTATGAAAAAATCAGATTCTTATGTTTATCACTATTTGATGTGTGAAGCCAAAATTTGCAACTGAACATATTTTACAAATTTATCTTCTGAGGTGGGGAAGTCACATTTTTAGATGTATCTGTTTTTTATGCAGAATAAAACAAAGTTCACTAATGTTATTACAAAATTTATTTTTGATCATCTTTGACTATTTTGTACTTTAGTGCCTTATAAGCACTGTTAATTGATTTTTTAAATTGCTTGTCAAATGCTAGTTCAATTTTTTAAAAAATCTTTATATAATGATATATCTTCATTGTGTATCTGAAGGACTACCAATAAGTTATAATTTCAGGAATATATACATTCCACTCTAGTAAGAGAATTTGGTTATTTCACACTACCTGATTTTATTTTGTCATTAAAGAGAAATATTTTGAGAAACTTCTAACCAGAAAACTTCTAATTGTTTTATTAGCTTCTTGGGACAGCATAATCTATAAAAATGATTACAAGATAAGGATCATATTTCTAGCTACCAGTCTGGCCTTGAACAAGGTAGCTGGCCTCTTTGACTAGTTAACTACCTGTGTGACCTTGGATACACAGAATACTTAAGAATCTCTGGGGTAGTACCTTACATGTAACAGGTACTTAAACATTTCTTGAATGAATAAAAAAGCTATACTACCAGATCCATTTGTCCAATAAAGGAAAAAAGGAAGACGTCAAGAGCTGGTCATGGGTGGGAGGTGAGGACAGACTAGAGTGGCAGGAAAGGATTGCCTATCACCAAGAGTCCCAAATCCCTGTTGCTACCAGTTCATGTGCTCTGTGGGTAACTCCTGACCTGCATTTATTAGTTATGATTTAAAGTTTTTGCCAAAGATTTACTTAAATAGATGAGTTGATTTAAAAGCAGTAATAGTAAGCATTTACCATGTAAAGTCATCTAAGAAATAAATATATAAATTTATACATATGTGTGTATATATACACATATAATTATATACATATATATATACATTTATATAATTTAACCCCGACATCTCTGTATCTGCTGTAATTGCCATTTTACAGATGCAAAGATTGGTCCATGAGAGTGCTGAACAAATTGTTCAAGGTCTAATAAGTTGCAGAACTGGTGTGTGAATTAGGTGGTCTGGATTCAGAATTGATGTGTCTAAACATGGACATAAATCCTAAGAAAGAATTTAAAGATATGATTTAAAGAAAAAAATCTTAATGTATAAGAGTATAAATATTTGCAGAAATGACAAAAGTGGTATTTGAATAGTCAAAGTTTTAAAATGCTGCTCCAAAACATTACCTCTAGCCACTCTCAGACAACCCCAGATGTCAGATTCTTGGAGAAATTGGACCAGGTGCTTGATTGGGCCTGGTGCTCGACTCTGGGTCATTCAACAGGTTGAAGGAGACTGAGGGTCACCATAGACATGGCAATTGCTACTTACCTTGCTTCCTCAGTGGGAGAGGGAGAGGTAACATTTCCAGAGAAAGGAAAATCATCAGAGGTATCTCAAAAAGGTGCCCAATACAATAATCCTTGGCTAATTTCTGCTGATTTCAGGGTGTAAGAATTGTTTTTCTTCACCAAATCCCAGGCATTAAGCTAGTTCATGTCTTTTGCATGGTCAAAAGCCAATTGATTTACTTTTTTAAACAAAAGTAGAAAGTAGAAGAGGTCATTTAGTAATAGCTAACACAGTTTTAAATGACTTTTTTTTTTTTTGATCTTATAATTTCACTTCTAGGACTATATCCTCAGAAATACTCCAACATATACACAAAGATATATGTAGAAGGATGTTCACTGCAGCAAAGTAAGTAAGTACTGCAAAGTAAGAAATAACATAAACATTTATTGCTGAGGTCTAAGGAAAATTATGGTACAACCATTCAGTAGATAAAGACCCATCATTAAGAAGAGTGAGATAGCCAGGCGTGGTGGCACATGACTGTAAACCCAGAAACTCCAGAAGCTGAGGTAAGAGAATCATAAGTTTGAGAGCAGCCTGGGCAATTTAATGAAACTCTGTCTCAAAATAAAAGTTAAAAAGAGGCCAGGGATATAACTCAGTGGTTAAGCACCCATGGGTTCAATTTTCAGTATCACAAGGAAAAAAAAAAAAGAAGAAAGAAAAGATAGAGTGAGGTAGTTCAATATGTAGTGACACAAAAATCTTCAACTATATTAAGTGAATAAAGCAAGTCATAGTGCCGTATGTATAGTATGAACACATTTTTATGGGAAAATACATAGCATTTGCTATATGTTTATAAACATGTTAAAAACAACAAAAATCTGAAAGAAAAGATGCTAAACTATAAGAGAAAGAACTTTTGGGGAAAGAAAAAGGAACCTAGTAGGGTCCCAAAGAAGGAGGTGAACTATATCTAATCCAAAAAAATATAATTTTAAATTGCTAGTAGCCACACTAAAAATACAAAAAGAAACAATTTTAACAAACTAATATATTGAAAATATTATCTTTCAACATGTAATCATTACAAAGCACTTATTCAGATATTTTATTCTTTTCTGTTTTTTATTCTAATTAGTTATACATGACAGTAGAATACATTTATGCATTTTGATAAATCATAAATGGAGTATAATTTCTCATTTTTCTGATTGTACATGTTGTAGGATCATATCAGTCATGCAGTCATATATGTACATGAGGTAATATTGTCTGTTTCACTCTACTCTTCTTTACACTTAAAGAATATCTGAATTTTGACCAGCTATGACATTTTAAGTGCTTAATAGCTCCCTTACTATCATATTGAACAGCTTAACTCTTCATACTTTTATAATTTTTATTATAGAGTATGCCCTCATCTGACTTGTGTGATATCTTCTTTAAAAGTCATTCAATAGTAGTGATTTTTTTTAAAGGTGTTTTAATGTCATCTTTTCACCTTGTAATCTTCCTGCACCCCTTTTCTATGAAAAAGAAATTCGGAGATACTTCTTTCTCTTGAAATAAGCATTTGTGGATTTTCATTCCAATGAACACACATCAAGTCCCTATTAGAATTAAGTGATATAATTTAAAAGAATGAATGAAGATTGCTCTTTATAGTATGTAAATTGTGGTTCATAGGTTTTCTTCATTATTTTATATGTATGCATTATTTCCTTGTATGACAGTGGCAAACTTTTGAACATTTTTGTTGCTTCTGTAGATTCAGACAAAAAAGATAACTGAAAAAAAGATGTGAACTTAAGGATTTTCAGTGTGATTCTGAGTAATAAGGTAATTTGGGTGAATAAATGAACTATATATATTTGCTTCTCAAAATAATTTGCTTAGAAGTTGTATATGCATATCCAAAGTGCTGAAAACACTTTCTGTATTCATTTTTTGAAATACCTTATAGTTAGTTTGTAAAAAAAAATAATAATAATAAAAGTATTACTTTCAGGTACCTAATAAATGTGTCCTTTGCATTTGGCTTTGGTGATGGTTTACTATTTATCACATATCATAATATTTTTTCAGTTGAATTATATTGACATTTATATTTTATATTGTTACTATTTATAATTAATTTCATCAGCCATTCCTAATTGAAAAATGAACATGATAATCAAGAAAAATAGCCTAAGCTGGATGCAGTGGCACATGTCTGCAATCTCAGCATCTTGAGAGGCTGAAACAGGAAGATAGCAAGTTTGAGGCCAGCCTCAGCAACTTAGCAAGGGCCTCAGTAACTTAACAAGACCTTGTCTCAAAATAATTTTTAAAAAAAGGGTTGAGGATTAAATTATATTGTTATATTGTGTGCATATATGTAACAACAAATCTCATCAATGTGTACAACTATAATGTACCAGTAAAAAAGGTGGAAAAAGAAAAAATGTAAATAGAATATAGTATTACACTCGTTACAGAATCTTTTTATATTTATGTTTCTTACGTAAGCACTTTTTGTAATTTAAGAAAACTTAAGACATAGGTTATTCTTGTGCTAGCAATTTTATAATTCACTTGGCCTCTCAATATCAGCAACTTCATGGAAGTACATCTGGGTGGTGGTGTTATGGTTTTTAAAACCTCTACACATGGTTGTGGAGTTCTGTTGATCATATAATTTGACTTTCTCCCCTACATATCATTTTAAAGATATATAGAGTTCTAGTGATTAGATATCAATTATCATTTACTGTGTAAGAAACCAATAAAATTTACTGTCCTCAAAGGTGAGGCTAGGGAAGTAACTCAGTGGTAAAGTGCCCCTGGGTTCAATTTCCAGTACCAAAAATGAAAAAAGGAAAGAAAAGAAATGTAGCCTCAATAGAAAGTGACTTTATGTGGGCTTGAAGTTTTTTTTTTCTTTTAGCATGAAGGAAATACTGTAAAATTAGACAATAGTAATGGTCACACAACCCTTGTCAGTGTATTAAAATTCATTGAATTATATGCTTAAAAATGGGTGAAATTTATGACATAATTTTTTCTTAATAAAGCTATTTTTAAAAGAAAAGAAAAAATAGCCTAAAAAAGCAATTCTGTTCACAATTTTTATAGCTAGATCTTTAGTTTGAAAATAATTTCACACATGGTAACAAGAGTATTCTATAGAATTTGATTACTTAATAAGGTATTTTAAAAGATATTTCATTTTAAATCTTTCCTCCACTTAATATTCAGATTGTATATCTTTCCCTCTCCTGGATAATATTTCCTATAGAGACTCCCTTATGTTTTTTTTTTCCCTGCTGTGGATAATAATTATTAGTAGTTTGCTCTTGAGGGACTGATGGATAAATAATATGCCCATGCCCACTTCAAGTTGCTCTGAAACATATACATGTATACTTTTGTACATGTGTGTATGTATGTATATGCAAGAATATCTATTGTATGTATATTCACTGGAAATCAGAGTATATACTTTTCTTGAAAACTTTTTCTACTATCCTGAAACCTAGCAAGGTAAGGATCGTGAAATGCCAGGTTTATATCTGGGTATTAATCTTTCTCTTTCTCTCTCTCTCTCTCTCTCTCTCTCTCTCTCTCTCTCTCCATACTGGGGAATGAACTCATGGGTACTTTCCCAGTAAGCTACATCCCAGCCTTTTCTATTTTTTATTTTGACACAGGGTCTCTCCAAGTTGCATAGAGCCTCACTAAATTGCTAAGGCTGACCTCAAACTTGTGATTCTCCTGCCTTAGCCTCCTGAGTCACTGGGATTACAAACATGTACCACTGCATTCTCTGTAGAGACCACTGTGGTTTTCTATTTGAATGGGATAATGCTTGTCTTTAAGTGGTTTGGTATGTGTTTGTGTTGCAGTTTACATATGAAGTATTCCCCAAAAGCTCATGTGTGAGACAAAGTAAGAAAGTTTAGAGGTAAAATGATTGGGTTATGAGAACCTTAAACTGATCAGTGCATTAATCCACTTGAATAGATTAACTGGGTGGTAACTGTAGGCAGGTAGGGTATGGTCAGAGGAGGTAAGTCCCCAGGGTATGTATTTTGTCCCTGGTGAACAGAACTCTGTTTCCTGATTGCTATGTCCTGAACTACTTTTCTCCATCACACCCTTTCACCGTGATGTTCTGCCTCACCTCAGGCCCAGAGCAGTAAAGTTGGCCATCTATGGACTGAGACCTCTGAAACCATAAGCCAAATGAACTTTTCCTCCTCTCTTTGTTCTTATCAGGTCTTTTGGTGATAGTGCCAAAAAAACTAAAAGAGTTTGTGTTTAAATCATAACTTGAATTTAGGTTCAGAACTGAAAAAGGGTTCTGTGAGGATTTTTTGTTTTGTTTTGTTTTGCATTTTTTTTTCTTTTTCCCCCCTTTGACAGCCAGATCTTTGGTACACATTGCGTGTTACTTCATTTGCCATGGAAGCATATCCATTCCTTTTTACTGCTATTCAGATTGCATGGGAAATTGGGTTACCTCTTTGGATGAAAAGATTTAGGTCTTGGATTTCAAGCTCTTTTACCCAAACCTTGCCAACTATACACACACACACATATGTATGTATACATATAGGTATATAACTTACACGTGTATATAGGTGTATATATGTGTGTATGTACTTACATGTTTCTTTTCAAAATTCTTGCCTTTCTCTCACATTCTGCAGTTTATTCTCAATAAAGTTTCCATATAATTTGTAACTTGGTTTGGAATAGTAAATGTGTTGTACCCAAAGAAAATAAAATCATCCAAGCCAATCACATAAAGCCAAAAGAAGCCTTTATTTTAGCTGGCGAGTGACGACCTCCCTTACTCCTAAAAGCGGGGTGCTGGGAAATCTCGAGTTAATTCTGTTGTTGCCAACTTTTATAGGGTGTGGGAAGGGATTAGGGCGGGGCTATAGGGAGGGGAGATTAGGGTGGGGCTGACTCTCTCCTGATGGCACTGGAGAATCTTTTTGGGAAGTATAACATTCCCCACTGGTCTTATCCACATTAACAAATCCTTGTTTAGGAAACTAGTGGTTTTTCAGTTTCCAACTTCCCAGACTCTGATGGGTTCCATTCCTCAGTTTGACCAGATTTCTTGTTTTACCCTAACTGCCTGTCCTTAATTAGGGAGAGGGGGTGCCCACGGCTCTTGCTGCTTCTAACTGGAAGGGGGCCGAGTCTGGGATAGCAGTTTGAAGTTCCTTTTAGAAATCTGGTCAATGAGGAGCAGAAGTGTGTTTCGGAAGAGCAGGTTGTAAAGTCATCTGGGATGGGTGCTTCTATGAGAGAGAAACAAAATGACATAAGTACCAAAATGAGATTAATACAGAATATCATGACATGGTAGAAGTCAATTTCTCACCAGGTGGAAGAACTGAGAAGTTGTTCCCATAACAAGGCCTATCAAAGGCTGGAGAGGTTGAGGCCTTTATTTGGGAACTTGAGTTATCAGGTACATTTGCCTAAGAATCTCTCTTTTGCAGCCTCCAGTCCTATTCTAGGGGCTAACATAAGTACATCTTAAGTTACATTAAACTATTGTTTCTTTTAAATGCCTATGGTTTTGCTTTGGTTTTAACTGTTTTGCTAGGTGTTTAAGATCAAGCTGATCAAATTGACCTGTTCCTGTCTAATGTTATACTTCCCAAAAAGATTCTCCAGTGCCATCTGGAGTCAGCCCCACCCTAATCCCCCTCCCTATAGCCCAACCCTAATCCCTCCCAAGCCCTATAGCCCTGCCCTAATCCCTTCCCTCGCCCTATAAAGGTTGGCAACAACAGAATTAACATGCATAAGGGAGTTAATTTAGGCATAAGGGAGGTTGTCCCTGGCCAGCTAAATAAAGGCTTCTTTTGACTTTACATGATCGGCTTGAATGATTTTATTTTCTTTGGGTACAACAAATGTGCCATCCCAATTTTTCTGCTCATATTTTATTTTACATCATATTAATTTCATTTGTGTTTTGATTTTTTAAAAAAACTCTTTTCAGTATATCCTTATCTCAACTTTATCTTCTCATTTACCTTAAAGCCACCCTTACCTCCAGAAATATATATGCTTTCCTAATACTTCTGAGAGAATCTTTTAAAAGAGGATATTCTAAATGTACCTTAAAAGCACATTTAACTGGTCATGGCACGTGTAATCCCTGTAACTCAGGAGGCTGAAGCAGGAGAATCACAAATTTGAGGCCAGCGTGAACAACTTAGTCCCTAAGCAACCTAGCAAAACACTGTCTAAAAATAAAAAATTAAAAGGACTGGGGATTAACTCAGTGGTAGAATGTCCCTGGGTTTAATCCCTAGTAACAAAAACAAAAAAATAAAATCACTTTTAATAGAGGATATAGAAAAACAATATATACCATACAATATATATATTAAGTCTGAGACTGTGAGATTTGGGAAATCTTTGTAGGAAACACTAATCTTTTTTAAAATGTCATTACCCAATATAATAACTGATTAGGATGGGTACCCTTCTTTGCCTGTGCCCTATAGGAGGGCCCTGCCACAGTGCCCCATTAGATGTTCTTTTAGTTCCTTTCCTATATAAGCATTGCAGTTGTTTTGCTCTCTGTGCGTGATGCTTTGTGAGTTGTGGCAGAGAAGCACCCTGAAGGGAAAAGCATTTTTTTTGGAATTTCCAATTCTCTTACAACTCTACAAACTGTTCTATTTTTGCATTTCCTTAATACTATTCATATTTAAGAGGCTTCACACCCTTAGCATCTCCAGCTCTGTCATACCCATAGAACATCATCATTCAAAGGACAAAGGAAAACCACAGGACTATTCCCATGATGTGCTACAATAGAAAAAAGTAAACGGTAGTGACACACGGCCCTAAAATGTCAATGGCTCACAAAATAGAAGACTACTTCTTATTCATGGGTCATGTCCATGTCATCTTTACTGCAAGACCAAGGCTAATGGAGCAGCCTCTATTTGGGACAGAAAAGAGTCTAGGTGAACCATAAGGTGGTTCTTAAAACTTTGGCTTAGAAATGACATTCTTCACTCATGTTTCATTGGCAAAAAAAGGTCATATGTACTTACTTGAGTTTAACGGGGTGGAGAAACAATTCTTCCATTGAGAGAGGTGGGGTGGGGCTGGGGTGGACATCAGACTGTTTGCCATAAAGGTACATAATCTGCTACACACCTGGGGCTTTTTTTTCCTCTAAATTGTTCCAGTGTCACTCTCCTCCTTGTGACTCTTCAAAGTCAGGGAATAAAAGACCAGTTATTCCCAAGGAGAAATGCTGATCAAGTCTCCCCATCCCCACCCATGCTCTTCTTATCTCAACATTTAGCTGCCCAGTTGGTGAAATGGAAGGAGCATGGACTCACAGGTCAGAATGTCTCTGCTGATAACTCTCAGAGTGACCATAGGCAAATAGCTTGACCTCTTTAAGCCTAAATTAATCTTCATGTAAAATTTTAATGATTCTCCCTTTGTAAGGATGTTGGAGATATTAAATAGTCTATGAAAAGTACTTGCACCACACTGTGGACACTCATCCCCACATTCCCTCCCTTTTCCTCACAAGGGTTCTTAAGCTGGGCTTCACAGACACTCCTGAAGGACTCTTCGAATTGAAATTCAGGGGTCCAGAAACTTGAATAGAAAAATAATTGTGTCTTTATTTTCAGTGTAATTTGCTTCCCTTGTGTGTGTGTGTGTGTTGCTGGGGATTGAACCCAGGGCCTTGTTCATGCAAGGCAAGCACTCTACCAACTGAGATGCATCCCCAGCCCTATCATAATCTTAAGTGTTTTAAACCATTCTGATTAGAGTCCTTAGGCTTCACTGGACTGCCAAAGGGATCCATGTTATAACTGAGGTTAAGAACAGAATTCGTGTATCTAATGACAGAGTATAGATGCTACCACAAGTATTCTCTTACATGAAGAAGTTTTTTTTTTGGGGGGGGTACTGAGGATTGAACCCAGGGGCACTCTGCCACTGAGCCACATCCCCAGCCCTATTTGCTATTTTATTTAGAGACAGGGGCTCACTGAGTTGCTTAGGGCCTCGCTAAGTTGCTGAGGCTGGCTTTGAACTCACGATCCTCCTGCCTCAGCCTCCCAAGTCGCTGGGATTACAGGCGTGTGCCACCACACCCGGCTAAGAAGTATGTTTCTTTAGGGAGTCAGTGAGGTTTGATAAATAGCAAGTAAATTGCATTTTACCTCAGTAAAAAAATCTTTTAATCAAAATTTAGCCCCATTAACTTACTAGTCATAAGATCCTGGAGATAACAATTAACATATCTGAGCTTCCATATTCTGATCTGTAAAACAGGGTTAATAACTAAATTTGACAAAGATTAAATGAGATGCTGTATTAAAAATCATATTTGCAAGGTAGTAGTTATGAATTGTGCACTAGCCTGTACACTGAGTACCTGCCCATAGCTTCTGTTGTCTATGGATTAAACATGCTAGGGAGTCACTCCACTTTTGTACATGAAATGACCTGGTAAAACATTTTGGGGCTATTTAGGATTCGGTTTTTTGGTCTCTAGATACATTGATTATTTGGGAAGCAGCATAAGAAATCGAAGTTAAAGCATATCATTGTGTAGCATATACCCTGACACTCTTTGCATAGGAAGCACAGCTTTGCCTCTTTATTCTAGCTTTCCTTTCACATCTTCCAGACTCCTACATGTTTTGTGGTCTAAATAGAGCCTGCCAAGGTTCCCTCTTCAGTCCATCACTGCCTCTTGTTATGCAGCTGGTGAGGTTTTACAGAATGACATTTCCCTCCTGCAGTGTTTACTGTGGCCCATTTAACATGCAACCTTCTCATTTCTCCTAACCCCTTCTTATTTTCTAAAGGAGCAAAAACCCAAACCCCAGCCTCTCATGAAGCAGTTCCGAACACACAGAGCCCTGGCATTAGGCACTGGGGCCAGCACTAAACTTCGGTAATGATTCAGCTCTCCCTTGTTTCTGATCATTCTCCAGTATTCACAGGTAAAAATCTGCTTGTCTTCTTCGTTCACTGTCACATATCTCTCCTACTGTCCCTTCTAAAACCGAGGTCTGTATGCCAACTCCAATTCACCAAATATTTTTAGCTTTTTCATATTCTAATTTAGCTCAGCAACATTTTCTAGTATACTATCTGTGTTGTCACTGAATTGTCATTTCTCCCAACCTGGTTGTGCCTGAAGCAGTTTCATAGCGAAATGATGAACCCTCCAAGAAAGGGGTTTGTAATGAAAATGGAAACACCAGCATGCTCTTTGTAATCAGTTCTTTAATTCTCCACCTGCCATACCGTAGAGACAATTCGTAATTATCAGAGCAGAGAACTGAATCTCCTGGACCACGGCAGAAAGAATGAGCTCTCTGGGAGGGCAAGTGACACAATCTTCTCTCCAGTGGGGCGGGGGACAGATATTTTGGAAAACTTTGACACAGAATCTGATATATTTGTATAACCTTTTCATGTAGAACCTCGCTACAGTCAGAAAGGGGTTTTGGTTTCCTTCATTAAAAGCTTATTAAATGAAGAAATAGGACAGTGGTTTTGCTTCGGTAGATGGGGGTCAGAGAGGCGGGTCTGATCTCCTCAGGATATTAATGTCTGCCTTCAGCCGGGGGAAATGAGCCGTCACTTGAGTTAGAGGCAGCTTTATGTGCTCATCACTAGGGATTCCCATATGTCCAGGGAACTGCAACAGTAAAAAATGGCAGAGCTCGGTTGTAGAGTGCAGAGGGCTCTCATTGGAATTCATGTCAGGAAGCTCAGCTCAGTCTGCCCAGAGCAAGTCTGTTTAATGTTGATCAGCTGTCCATCTGATAAACCAAATTGATATGGGCATTCCCTCCAAGGGCTGCCCTGACAGTGACAGCCGTAGCACCCAGATGTCTTGTTAGGCCTTTTTTCCACCTCCTGGTCTCAAGTATTTTTAACCCCTTTTGTGATACTCAAACCCAAAGGTACTCTACAGATCTGAATAAGGATGCCTAGCTAGACTTTCTGTTTTCTCTGGCAGTGACGTTCTCAGTGTGGCTGTATTTAGAAACCAGACACTATTAGTTAACTACCTTTTCCCCTCCTCATAATAAGCCTCTGGTTGACCAGAAGGATAATTATGTGTTGCTAGTGTCAAGTTTGTCTGAGTTACTCAAAATAATAGAGTCTTTTAAATGTTCCTAAAAATAGTAATTTGCCTGCATCGGTTATACATTGTTAAAATAATTTAATATATATGTTCATTGATCATTCAGCTGAACTTTATGTTCATGCAGAAAAAGACAATGTAATACAAATTTCCTTTTGGTTGGCTAATTTCTAGGGGTATATATGGTGACTTCTTGGAAATATAACTACTACCACCTAGGCAACTCACCTCTGTATGGCATTTATGGAGGGAATAAGTTACAGAACACATCAATATTGAGCTTTCTCTTTTGGAAACAATAGGGGGCAGGGGAGGAATAAACACAGTCTTTGTGTTAAGCTTTGTGTTAAGCTTTATATTTAAAAATTATATTTCTGAAAAACTGCCAGTTTTAAATTACGGCATTTAAATTCTTTACATGGGAGAAGTTTGTTTGTTTTAAAGGTTTTTAGTGAAGTACTATTTTAGATTTTTTTGTCTTTTTCAATGTTGCTTTCCTCACTTCCAGACCTTGTGTTTTCATGGAATGGCAAGATTCTAATAGTTTCAAAAATCTAATCTCTTAGAATTAAGATCAGTGTAGAGACTTTTTAGGTTCCGCTTCTTTTCTGTACATGTCAGCATGTTGGGTGAGCCTTCCAAAAAGAGACACCAAGCCCTCAGTGTTGGCAGTGAGTGCTTAGCAGTGAGCGTCCAGCACTGGAGCTGGACAGCCTGGTCATTCTTTTCATCCTTTGAACCTGTGGCTCAATCACGTCATGGGGTTCACCTTTACTGCCGTCTGCAGCTCTGGCATTTTGCCCTTAATGACTGAAGTTTCTAATTTCATTATGTTGTTTATAAAGTCAGAATTTTCTCATTTCCAAATTACAAAGTGAAATAAGATTAATTTTGTCTTTTTATTTTTTATTTTTCTTGGAACCAGGGATTGAACTCAGGGTCACTCGGCCACTGAGCCACATCCCCAGCCCTATTTTGTATTTTCTTTAGAGACAGGGTCTCACTGAGTTGCTTAGGGCCTCGCTAAGTTGCTGAGGCTGGCTTTGAACTCGCGATCCTCCTGACTCAGCCTCCCAAGTCGCTTGGATTACAGGCGTGCGCCACCACGCCTGGCCTAAGATTAATTTTGAATGGTCTGATCATGGCAAACATCAGGTTCAAAAGTTCCATCTTAACTTAGGTTATCAACATGAATAAGTGGCAAAATAAAAAAAATCCATATGTTTCTTTAATTGTTGCAACTTAAATTGAATAAATCTCTCGGGACTTTGAGTCTGGTTTACTTACAAAAATTAATATGAATACTCACATATTCCTAATTAGTTGAAAGTGATCACCACAAAAGTTTCTTCCCCTGGCATGGATTTACAAAACACAAGCTTTTCCTTGTTACTTATAGTGTCCTTTCCTTCCTTCCCTCCCTCCCTCCCTCCCTCCCTCCCTCCTTCCTTCCTTCCTTCCTTCCTTCCTTCCTTCCTTCCTTCCTTCCTTTCTCTAT
>JAJEJO010002263.1:262115-287496 GCA_020662805.1 Glaucomys volans | reverse complement strand
CTTCCTCCCTCCCTCCCTCCCTCCTTCCCTCCTTCCCTCCTTCCTTTTCTCTTTCCCCCCCCCCCCCCTTCTCTCCCTCTCTCCTTCTCTCCCTCTCTCTCCTTTTGTTGCAGTGCTAGAGATCAAACCCAGGGCCTTGCACATGTTAGACAAGTTTGAAGTGTGTTTCTGGAATTCTTTTGTTTGTATCTGCTCCCCACCCCTGCCCCCACCTCCAGTTTTTGCTCTTATGGAACTTTCATTCAGTGGGACCATGGGTGAATAATCAAAGCAAAGTAGGTAGCATGTCAGACAATGATAAATGCTGTGGAAGGAAAAAAGCAGGAGACAGGGATGAGGAATAGTGATGGGGCCAGAGGGTTGCTTTTGTCAATGGAGTGGTTTGGGAAGGCCTTACTTATGAGAGGTGCACTTAAAAAAATTAAAAAATAAAATAAAAAGTTTAAAAATATATATATATATAGTGAAAAAAAGATATATTCTCTGCTATATAATTATATCAAAATGGGTTCTACTGTCATGTATAATTAAAAAGAACCAATAAAAATATATATATTATATATATAATTTTTTTTTTGGTTGTAGGTGGACGTAATGCCTTTATTTTATTTTTACATGGTGCTGAGGATTGAACCCAGGACCTCACAAGTGCTAGGTGCGTGCTCTACCACTGAGCCATCATCCAGCCTGAGAGGTACATGTTTGCAGAGACCTGAAGGGGATGAGTGAGGAAGCTTTGTAGATACATAAGAGAAGTACAGCTCAGACTGAGAAAACGGTAAAGGCTCTGAGGCAAGAACAGGCTTGGCAGGTTTAAGGAATAACAAGGAAACTGATGTAGGAGAGAAGGGGGAGTGGATTGGAGGGAATGAAGTCAGAGAGGTAAAGGATAAAGAAGCTCTGGAAGATTGGTTATATTGGACCTTGGAGTTCATTATAGACACTTTGACTTTTGCCAGTGAGTGAGATGGAGAACCACTGGAGGGTTTTGAGTGAAGGAGCAATGAACTTGATGGTTTCTTCATTTTCTTGATTGTTTCACTTCTGCCACCATTTTACCAGTCATTTTACCAGTTTCACATCTAAAAAAGTATCTTCTAACTGAAGCATCAGCTACTGCCCAAAGGTTTCTAGCCTTTTGACCTGCCCTGTGGATTTAGGATTGTCAGACTAAAGAATCACATGAGCCAATTACTTGAAATACAGCTCCTTACATATTTACCTGTGAATTTATCATTCTACTGGTCTGTGTCTCTGGAGATCTCTGGTGATTTAAAAAAAAGTAGCTTCTATTCATCCTCCATATTCAATCACAGCAATACAGTGGTCCCCCTCCTCATAGCCACAGTTTTGCTTCTAAGATTTCAGTTAGCCGAAGTCAACCATAGTCTAAAATTGCTCAATGAACATTTTCAGAAATAATTCTTTTGTTTTAAATTTCAAGTCATTCTGAGTAATGTAATGAAGTTTTCTGCTGTCCCACTTTGAATCAACCAGGACATGAATCATCCCTTCGTCCATGTATACATGCTATACATGTATGACTGTCTGGTAGTCACTTAGTAGCCATCTTAGTTGTTAGATCAACTGTCATAGTATTACAGTGCTTGTGTTCAAGTAACCCTTATTTTACTTAATATGGCCCAAAGTGTAAGAGTACTGATGCTGGCAATTCCAATAGATCGAAAGGAAGCTATAATGTGCTACTTCTAATTATCATCTCATATCAACAAGGAGGGTAAATATAGTACAGTAAGATATTTCAAGAGAAACCACATTCCCATAACTATTGTTATAGTATGTCATTATAATTATTCTAATTTATTAATATTAATCTCTTACTGTGCTTGATTTATAACTTAAATGTATCACAGGTATGTATGTACAGGAAAAAGTCACAGTATTTATAGGATTTGGTAATAATCATGACTTCAGGTATCCACTGGGAGTCTTTTTTTTTTTCTTTTAATGTAATGGATTATCTAATGTCACTATCTGTTCCTATTGTCATTTTAAAGTACACATCTAATCATGTCACTCCTAAATTACTAGGAAGGTTCAAACAACTTCGTGATAGATATGGGTTGGCAAAATATCATATAAAACCAGGGATAAATTCCGTACAAAGCTATTTAAACAGAGTAAGTTTCCTCATGAAGTCATCAGTTCCTTGTCACTGGAAATATTCATACAGGTTGAATGACTTGCTGAGTGGGAGCTTAAACTAGAATTCTCTGAAGTCACACTGTAATAACCCAGTCTTTTTTATATTCTGTGCATCCTGGATTATCCTGGCATATTCCATTTCTTGAAATATCAATGTCATCTGAGCATCTCATGCTGAGCTCCTTAATGGCTCCACACTATGATTTAGAAAACCTGGATTCCTTGCTATATTCAAGGCCCTCTTACAGTCACAACTGTAGTTTCATCTGTGCTCCTTTGTTTGATGGGTTTATTTTGCTATCGTTTGTTTACTGTTTTCTAGCAAACATCCCATTCTTACCTCCAAATCTCAATCTTTGCTTGTTCTGTGCCTATAACTTTTTAAAAAGTTTAAATATTTAAAAAACACAAATTGTGTTAAAAGTTTATAATCTTAACATCTACCTTTCCTGCCTCCCATCTGTCCTTTCTTTTCTTCTCCTTGTCCTTTCTTTTATTCTCCCAAAATTAACTCATACTATTCATTCATTCATTCATTCATTCATTCATTCAGCAAATAGCAAAAGCTTACTCTATACTAGGTACTCATGTACGTACTTGAGTATAATAATAAAAAAATGCAGAGCCTTCATAGAGTTTACATGCTTCAGTTTGTTTTATATACTTACCAACATACCATACACAACTTTCCAAGTCAGTAGATGTACATCTGCCACATTCTTTTTAATTGCTACTTAGTATTGCACAACATTAGTGAACATTTAGATTTGTTTCCAAATTTTTGCTGTTAACCAAGCTCTGTAATACATGTTAGTAAAAACAAACATGTTTATGTGTATATAAAATCTTGATGTTATTTAAATAAGATATCATAAGTCAAGGGATATCCACATTTTTAAAAATTTTTATCAGATATCATATTTTCAGTTACCAGAAATTGTAGCAATTTAAAATCCAACAGTGTATCAGGGGAAATTTTTCCTGTTAGTGTTTGCCTCCAAGGGTTAGGCTGTTGAAATGTATAATAAAATTTAGGAAATGGTAGAAACTGATGAGATGATGAGCATAGCTCCAAAGGCTTCCAGATTCTGTTTATTTTTTAAAATACTGATTGCCAAATAGTATTCCTGAGGACTTTATTTGTCATGCAACATCACCAAGACCCTTTACCCACACTCACTGAAATGGTATCTTCTTAATCCTTTTCATTTCTGCAAAGCTAACAAATTAAATTAAAAATACTATTTCATTATCATTATAATACTCCTTTTCTAAATTATTTGTGAGGTTGAGCATCATTTTATATGGATTTTGGCCATTTGTGTTCCCTCTGGAATTACCTCTGTTTCCTGTTTTGCTATTGAGATATTTATCTTTTTCATATTAATTTTGTCCAATTTGGACAAATTCCACACATTTTTAATACAAATCTGTTGTATGTGTTTCAAATACTTTACTTCAAACCTATATTTGCCTTAGTTTTCTATATTTTACTATTAATTTTTGGTGCTTTAATTTATTCTTTATTTTTCTTATGTCTTCCTGACTTCCTATCTTATTTTACAAGACTTTCTCATTCCAAGACTATAAGAATGATTTCTTAATTTGTAGTTTTGTCTTCATATTTAGATCATTAATCCATTATTTATATATATAAACAGTATAATTATACATAGTATTGGGGTTCATTTTGACAATGGCATACATGCAAAGAATTTTATTTCAGTCCTCATCCTCCCTATTTTCTTCCCATCCTCCCTCCCCCTAATTTCCCTCCTCTTCTACTAAACTTCCTTTCTTCTACATATACATAAAGGTGACATTTCCTTTGATAACTTTATATATGAATATAACATGATTTGTTAAATTCATTCCTTTTATCTTCCCTTCTCCCCTTCCTTCCTTCCTCACTCATTCTTCTGCTCCACTGATCTTCCCTGTATCTTTGATTCCCTCCCCAACCTTTCTCTTTCCCTTATTTTTCTCTAGCTTCTACATGAGAGAAAACATTGACCCTTGCTTTTCTGATTCTAGCTTATTTCACTTAGCATAATTTTCTGCATTTCCATCCATTTACTAGCAAATGCCATTATTTCATTCTTCTTTAAGACTAACTACTACTCCATTGTGTATATATACCACATTTTTTTTTTCTTTTTTTGCAGTGCTGGGGATTGAACCCAGGGCCTTGTGCTTGTGAGACAGGCACTCTACCAACTGAGCTATATCCCCAGCCCACCACATTTTCTTCATTCATTCATCTATTCATGGACACCTGGGTTGATTCTATAATTTGGCTATTGTGAATTGTGCTGCTATAAATATTGATTTGACTGCATCACTATAGTATGTTGACTTTAACTCTTTTGGATACAACATACCAAGGAGTGAGATAGCTGTCATGTGTTGGTTTCATTCCAGTTTTTTGAGGACTTTCCAGAGTGGTTGTAGTAATTTGTCCCACCAACAACAAAAGAGTGAATCTTTTCCCCCACATCCTCACCAGCACTTATTATTATTTGTGTTCTTGATAATTGCATTCTGACTGGAGTGAGGCGAAATCTTAGTGAAATTTTGATTTGTATTTCCCTAATTTCTAGAGATACAGATTATTTTTTCATATGTTTGTTGGCTATTTGTTTGTATTTAGTTCTTTTCCCATTTATTCATTGGGCAATTTATTGATTGCATGTATGTGTGTGAGGTTTTGGCATTGAGTTTTTTGAGTTCTTTATATATTCTGGATAATAATCCCCTATCTAAGGAGTAACTGGCAAAGATTTTCTCCTGTTCTTTAGATTGGCGCTCTCTCTCTATCTCTATCTCTCTCTCTTTTTTTCTTGCAGTGTTGGGGATTGAACCTAGAGCCATGTGCTTGACAGGCAAGCACTCTATGAACTGAGCTATATCCCCAACCCTTCCTTAGGCTCTCTCTTCACTCTCATTTGCTTTGCTGTACAGAAGCTTTCTAATTTGATTTCATCCAACTTATTGATTCTTGGATTTATTTCTTGAGCTTTTGGGGTCTGATTAAAGAAGTATGCCCATCTAAATATATTTTTATGTATGGTATAATGTAAGATCTAATCTTATTATTTTTCCCTTAATTGATAACCAATTTGCCCCAGCATCATTTAGAAGAATAATCCATCTTTTCCCTAATGGTTTGGAATGTTTTCTTTACCAAAAATATTTCATTTTCTGTATATATTTGGATCTCTTTCTATATTCCAGTCCACGAATTTATTAGTCTGCTCATGTGATGTTACTATATTTTTAAAAACTACAATAACTTCATAGGAAGTTTCAAATCTGAAATAGCAGGTCTTTTTTTCCCCAAAATTTCTTTTTAATTTTGAAATTTGTTCTTCCCACGTGAACATAAAAAATTAGCTTTCTGGTTTAAAAAAAACAATTTTAGGATTCAAAGAAAATGACTTTAAGTAAAGGACTCTTGCCTACCATTAGTTTTAGAAAGATCCTAAAGTTTTGTACATGTTGAGTTTGGAGTTTTGATGCGTTTTCTATTGATATGCAATGAGTCTGGACTTTAGAACCCAAGAGCCCTGGGCTTGAATCCAGCTCTGCTGTTTACTTGCTATGTTAACTAGAGCTAGTTAGCTTGTCAGCCTAGCCATCTTCTGTTCAGGGGAGATGCTGCTTATCTCAAAGGGTTCTGGTTTTATATTATTTGACTTATTAATAAGTTAATTGTTATTCTTACAATAATATTTTACTCAGTACTCAGCATACAGTACTTAATTGGCTCAAACTAATTAATTTATTAAGTAGTAACCATAATCACCACTAGGCATTTTTTTAAATAGGGTATTTGAAGTATTTGCAGATGAAATGACATGATATCTGGCATTTACTTCAAAATAATCTGGAAGGGGAATGTGAGTGTAGCTTAAACTGGGTTGGTTTTAGGTTAGTAATTCTTGAAGATAGAATAGGTCCACAGAGAATCTTTGATGCTGTTATTTTCTATTCATGTATGTTTGAAAATTCCTGAAGTAAAAAGATTTTTTTAAAAATGCTTCTTTAAGGACTGGGGATATAGCTCAGTTGGTAGAGTGCTTGCCTTGCAAGCACAAGGCCCTGGGTTCAGTCCCCAGCACTGCAAAAAAAAAAAAAAAAAAAAAAAAATGCTTCTTTATAAACTGTTAAAAATAACAAAGTGGGCTGCGGTTGTGGCTCAGTGGTAGAGCACTTGCCTAGCACATGTGAGGCCCTGGGTTCAAGTCTCAGCACCACATAAAACAAATAAAATAAAGGTATTGTGTCCATCTACAACCTAAAATTTAAAGAAAAATACCAAAGTATAAACGTTTATTATTTCTAAATAGAATACTATGTAAATATTATTCTTTGTACTAATGTGTATTTTTTTAACCCCTCAAAAAGAAGGAAGAAAGGAAAAACAGAAAGGAGGTTTGGGGGTTTTTTGTTTGTTTGTTTTTAACTTCCTTTGTGTATGTAGTGAAACACAATTGACCTATCTACTATTTTAACAGCACCTAAATGCAAAACATTTATATTATTATTATAAGGAAAAAAGGAAAAAAAAAATTTTTTTTTTTTGGTACTGGGGATTGAACCCAGTGACGCTGCACCACTGAGCCACATCCCCAGCCCTATTTTGTATTTTATTTAGAGACAGGGTAGTTGCTTAGGGCCTCGCTAAGTTGCTGAGGCTTCAAACTTGTGATCCTCTGCCTCAGCCTCCCAAGCCAGTGGGATTACAGGTATGAGCCTCCGTGCCCATAGTTTTAATAGTTCATTAATAGTTTTAATAGTTAATAATTAAAACTATTCATCAGCAGACATGGCTTCTGTAAAGTAGTCATCATTCACACCTGGAAGGGCTGATTGGCGGCTAACTGACCTCTGGGTCACTTCCAATCATGGTGCTATCTGTCGGGGTATTCCGGGTACCCCCGGCTCTATGCTAAGATGGCGCCTGGCGGTATGCCAGTTTTGCTGTTGCCACGGAGTAAACAGGTGTATCTTTGCGAAAGTTATTCCTATTGGTTGGTTGTAAACTGGCCACACGTGTGTCCGGTTCGTGCTTTAAGCCTTTGTCTATGCTTGTCCATGCATGCTTCATGTGAAAGTTCTGTGATTGGTCAACTGAGGGTATGAGAGAGGGAGAGAGGGGGAGAGGGAGAGAGAGAGAAAAGAGGAGAGAGGAAAAAGAAGAGGAAGAAACGTGCGCGCAAAATAAAGAGCTGTATACACATTCCTGGGATCGCGTCTTTGTTGCGGGGGACAAGACGAGGATAGCTATCAACCTGACTTTAGTTTATACCATTCCTCTTCTTTTGAAACTAAGAATGATAGCAGTACCCTATAGTCTTTATAAAAATGATTTCTAAGTAAAGAGTTATTAATTTAACAAATATTTATAGGCTAGGAAAGTAGATAGTGCCATGTACAGTGTAGTGTGGGGAGAGGGGGTAGGGAGATGGGTGGCTAGAGAAATAATTACAGTAAAATATGATTAATGACTGAGTTATATTCAGAGGCCTTTAAGCATAGGAGTTAATTCTGGAGAAGTGAGGAAAAGCTTCACAGAAGAAGTAACATATGAGCTGATTCTTAAAACTTATTTAAACAAAAATATATTGGTTACTTACCCTATAGGAACAAAAGTTGTGTGGCACCTTCATACTGTAGAGATGTTAAATAGAACAAGGAGGTCTTCTACTTTTAAAAATTGTGGAACTCTCTCTAAGAGATAATATTAGGTGAATAAAACCAGAGTGCAGAGATATGAACTTAAAATATCTGCACCATAGTTGTGGTACGATTTTCATTGACTGTATCTTTCAGGAATTTATTTGGCTGCATATTACAGCTCTAACAAATAGTAGCTTAAAAGAATGCTATATCAAAGAGTAGTTTAAAAGTGTTTATCTCAGAAAACCGGAAGCTGGGGGGTGGGTTGATCGGTGGTGGAGCACTTGCTTAGCATGCACAAGGTCCTAGGTTCACTCCCAGCACAAGAAAAAGAGAAAGAAAAGAAAACATGAAATATAGAGGTGGGGGGCTGGGGTTGTGACTCAGTGGCAGAGTGCTTGCCTATCATCTGTGAGGCACTGAGTTCGATTCTCAGCACTACATATAAATAAATGAATAAAATAAAGGTCTATCAACATCTAAAAAATATTAAAGAAAAAAGAAATATAGAGGTGGGCTTATCAGAGCAGATGCAGCCCTCAAAGAAGTCCTTGGGGCTCAAGTTTTCTCCTTTTTTCCTGTTCTACCATCCTTAGTTTGGGGGCTATCTTTAGGATCCTTAAGTCTCTCTTGTGCCTCTAGGTAGTTGGGCCACATTCCAGACAAGAAAGGCGTATGCCCAGAATGCCAAAGGAACTCTGGGTCTGTCCTTTTGTATCAGGAACTTAGTAGGTTTCTCAGAAACCCCACCTAGTGGACTTCTGCTTAGTTTCATTGGCAAGAATTTGTCAAATCAAGCTGCAGATTTGGGGGGGAAGTCTTTTTAAGTGAGTGCATTGCCACTCCAAAGATAATCAAAGGTGTATTAGTGGTGAGGAAGGGAAAAATGGGTAGGTAATTGGCAATGTCTGCCATTCTTATTTCAGAAGCTTATGCTAAAAAATTTACAGAAATGTTAGAGGAAAACGGACAGATCAAAAGCACACGAAGTTGTTTAACATATAATTAAAAGAAAGTGATTTGGTGAAAATTCTTTTTAAAACATTGATTAATTTTGAGTGCTTTTAATTGGTGATTACTTCTTTATTCATATTGCTTAACACAAATGGTATTTATTTGTAACTTTTATCCAAATCACTTAGCATGAAACATACCAAAGAGTAGTAAAATACAGATAGATAGATAGATAGATAGATAGATAGATGATAGATAGATAGATAGATAGATAGATAGAAAGAAAGGAAGGTATGATGATGTTTATTTAGTATGATTTTTTAAATCCAGGATATTAAACATTTACTAGATTGCTTAAGGTAGCTAAAATAGTAATAGGATAATGAGAAAAAAATTCTCCCAGATTTTTTCATACTTTCACTGCTTCTCTACTGATATTAAATTGGACTCTTGGATAATGTGATCAAGTTATTTATCTGATAACAAAATCTGAGAAGTTGAGTGTGTGATACTGTTAAAGACCTGGGGCCTTTCAAGAAACAGAGGCAGCATGAAGACAACCTTCACTTCAAACCCTGATTCTTGCAACCAAATCAGAAAGATGTCAGACATGTCACTCAGTAACAGGAATGAGTTTACTGAAGGGATAGAAAAAGAGAAAGGGGACACTCTCAAGGGAAAGAGTGGGTCCTCTCAGAGAGGAGAGGGACAACGTGCCTCTCCTGCACTCCAGTTTTATTGGGTATCCCAGAAAAGCTTCCAGAGTCCCGCCCAGGTCCACCTCTTGACTTTTGACTGACAGCAAGTAGACATAAGATTTTCAAGTCCCCACTGTCATGGCAACTCTAGGTTATCTTGGCCTATGCTGACCATACATTCTTACAGATTTTATGATTAGGAGGAACTATCCTTATCTCCCAGAGTTTCAGGATCTGGTCACAAAAGTCTCCTGGGTGCCTCCTATCAACATCATCTCCTACATTATCAACATTATCAACATTTTGGCCTGCATTTCTCCTGCAGTTAACAGGTAGTTTGCTGGGGAATGTGGCATATCCTGTCCACTCAGGCCAGGCAGGGCTGCAGGAAAGTTGCTTCTTGGAGAAGAAAGCATGTGGGAATCAACACAGTGGGCCTCTTTTATAGAATAATTTTGTTAACTTTGTGTTCTCACCATTCACATCTGTCTATCCCCTAACAATACTAGATAATGGAATTATAAAACAGATTTTAGATGACCACTTTGTTTCTTACAGAAAAGTAGGTGCCACTAATAGCAGTAGTTTTGTGTATTTTTTAA
Organism: Glaucomys volans; assembly: GCA_020662805.1. NCBI lineage: Eukaryota > Metazoa > Chordata > Mammalia > Rodentia > Sciuridae > Glaucomys > Glaucomys volans. Next base: position 277,394 of record JAJEJO010002263.1, on the reverse strand, counting down.
CAATTAGCTGCCGCTCTGGGGGTTTTATTGTTGCTGTTTGTTTTAATCCATAAATCTTAGAATTAGGGAACTGGAAGGAATTTGTTTATCCAATACCCTTCTTTTCAGTAATGAGAAGACTGAGGGCCTGATTATTTAAGGGGTTTGCTAAGTCAATTGATGTGGTTCTGAGCAAATCATTTAGAAACAACTTGATTACTTTATTCAATTATTCTGCACAAAAAAAGAGCCAAGTTTGTTCTTTATATACTTTCTCCTAGCAAAGTTTCCTTCCATAGTACTTAAAAACTGGTAGTGAAAACTGGACAGATTTGTGATGAGGATATACCAGCATTGGTAAGGCTGGTATCTTTGGTTTATTTCCCCTCCCCCTCATTTACTATTCGGGAGGTAAAGAGAAACTTTAAATTAACATTGGTCACTATGACAAGATGACTCTGAGTTCCAGCTTTCTCCTTTACAGACTCCATGTTCTCAATCAAGTATTTAACCTCCCTAGACCTGTTGTAATTAGAATCACAAGTAGATAATATAAATGAGTTCTTTAAGTAAATGTTGGGCTGTATACAATATGATGGGTTTTCACTTTTATTATTACCATTGTTTTTGTTACTACTGGCTGTGTGGCATTTAAAAGTTGCTATTTATTTAATGAATGCTGTTTTATGATTATAGATGTCTTTATTAAAAGCTCACAATTACTTATTTTCTTCCTTAGGGTAATTCAAAACACGTACAGCTTCTTGCATGCCTGGTTATTACTTTTCTTTTCTAAGCTAAGCCTCATGAGAGATTTATCCAAATGCTTAATCCTTCTGAGTTTTATGCTTGCTCATAATTTAATTGTGTGAATTTTTTGAAATGTGACAATATGGATTTTTTTAAGTGAATGGTTTTGTAAACTAGGAAGCGTTTGCAGGATAGTAATAAAATGTACTTTCATTCCTTTCTTTTAGTTGTTTTTTTAAAGGATGATTTTAAATGTTAGCTCTACTTTTAAAAAAATGTTTTCTGTTAACTTCCCAATAGTCTTACAAGCATCTATTCTTAATAATTTTCATTGGGATGTATTGAGATTTTAATCTAACCATGAATTTACTTTTTTCTTAGAAACTGTTTCACTTACTGGTTCATCTCCTTTCCATATTCCTGCAGTTTCAATATGTCCACTGGGTCATCTTTACACATTCTCTTTAATATTTTAAACAAAGGAAATGAACTAGAGATATTTTTCTTTTGATATTGCCAAGTTATTTGACTCCTTTATTTTACTTAATTATATTTTTTATGTAATTATTATTTTATATTTGTTCAGCAAGTACCATATTTGAGATTAAGAGTGGCATGTGGCCGGGCGTGGTGGCGCACGCCTGTAATCCAAGCGACTTGGGAGGCTGAGTCAGGAGGATCTCGAGTTCAAAGCCAGCCTCAGCAACTTAGCGAGGCCCTAAGCAACTCAGTGAGACCCTGTCTCTAAATAAAATACAAAATAGGGCTGGGGATGTGGCTCAGTGGCCGAGTGTCCATGAGTTCAGTCCCCGGTTCCAAAAAAAAAAAATTAAAAAAAAAAAAAAAAAGAGTGGCATGTGTTTGTTATTTGATGTATTTATTCCTCTCCATGTCCACAGGCTATCATTTTAGGTCAATCCTTTTTGTCACATTTGCCTTGGACCTTTGTAATATCTCTCCACTTTCACTATCTACTTTTTCAGATTTTTTTCTACACTATCACTTTCAGGATATTCTTCCTAAATCATCGAAGCATGTATATCCTCCCTCTTCTCAGAAACATTGCCTGTGGAGCTGGGGTTGTGGCTTAGTGGTAGAGCACTTTCCTGGCACATTTGAGGCGCTGAGTTCAATCCTCAGCACCACATAAAAATAAAGTATTTTTAAAAAAATTGCCTATGCAATAAAATACAAACCCTTTATCCTGCTCTAACCTACCTCCAGATTCTTATTTCTCACGTAACCCACATGCTTTATACTCTGGCCAAGCTGACTTCCTCACCCTCCCATTACATTTTCTACTCCTGCCTACCCTATACCTTAATTCCTAGTCTTCCTTATTCGTGGTTCCTAACACCTACTGATGTCTCTGCTCTTTCTCTCCACCTATGGAAATCCTACTTATCTTTCAAAGGCCCAGCTCTCATTAGGTTCTTTGGAGGCACATTTGGGAGGCAGCCTAAATAGTAGAAATACTTGGATTTTAGGGTCTATTTTCCTTTGTTGCATAACAAACCATCTCAAACCTTGGTGGCTTAAAACAACCTTTTTATTTCTCATAATTCTGCAGGTTGGGTAGACTAACCCTCTGCTGGTTTCTCCTGGGTATAGTTTTGTGGCCTGGTAACAAGCCAGGGGCTTAGCTGGACTAGGATGGTTGGACCTCTCTCCATGTTGTTTTTCATCTCCTAGGAGGCTGTACTAGATTTCTTAGCATGTAATCTCAGGGCAGCATTCCAAGAGGGCAAGCCCTAATGCAAAACACTTATCAAGGCTGTTGTCTGCTGATGTCCCTTTGGCTAAACAAGTCACATCTGTCAAACTTAGAGTCAGTCAAAGATGAGACTCCACATGGCATAGATATCAAAAGAGATGACTTATTATTGGTAAAGCAGTCTGCCCTCTGGCTCTAGTGATTCACATTCTTTCCATAGGCAAAATGTGCCACTTCCTAAGACCCCTGAGACTCACCTATTTCATGTAGTCCACCTCACCACTTCCACCACATATCCAGTATACCATAGTGAGTTAGGAATAAATTAACCACACTAGGCACTTCCATTTAAAAAAAAAAAAAAAAAAAAAAAAAGGAGCAATGAGAGGTACACAGCAATCATTGGTCCACAGCGATTCTGAAATCCAGCTGGGCACACATCAGAGCCACATACTCTGTGAGGAAGGAATGCTTCCTGATTAGAGCCCCACCAACTTCCTAGAAGCAGTTTCTAATCCACTTCTTTGTGGCTCTTGATTCTGCTTTATCTTCCCTATGTGGTGAGAAATGACTTCTATTTATAGCTGAATGACTATTAGCCTGCGATCTAGAAACTCCTTTTTTCCCTCATCCTAAACTCTTTTTTTTTTTTTTTTTTAATACCAAGGATTGAACCAAGGGGCACTTAACCACTTAGACACATCTTTTTCTATGTTTTATTTAGAGACAAAGAATCCCTGAGTTGCTTAGGGCCTCCCAAGTTGCTGAGGCTGGTTTTGAATTTAACAATCCTCCTGCCTCAGCCCCACAGCTGCTGAGATTACAGACATGTGCCACAGAATCCAGCTTTTCCTTCATCTTAAACTCTGTTACTTTTTAACCCAAACTCATGTAACTTCCTAAAAAAATGTTTTGGGATTTCTATGAATCTGATTGGGCATTCTGTGTCCTAAAAGTCACATTCATAATTCTTTTTGAGATAGACCTCTCTACTTTGAACTGAGACTAAGGCTGCTGTGGGACAGTACTCTTAGAATTCATAGATGTTCTTTAGTCTGAGACTTCTGCCAAGTACCACTTTCAGTTTTTCAGGTCTTTACAAGGGGTCTTATGGCCATGCTTTTGATTTTATCTTTTCCTAATACAGTTTCGTATTTGGGGAGTCTTTTTCTACAAGTACTGAAAATGTAAATAGCTTTATTTTCAGCTTAGCAAGTCTTTGCTCCTTTGGTGTTCCTCTAAATGGTGCTTGAAAACGAAACAATTCTGTTAATACCTCATTTCTTTCATATATTTTATCCATATTGATACTTTTAGCATTCTGCATGGAAATCTCCTTAAGATCCCTAAGTTGATTAGATATCATATCTATATTTACATATAGATACTAAGAGGTAGCTTTCAAGTTACTCCATGTACAAAATGGTTTTCCCATTTGTTTTACTACCTTATAGCACAGTATATTCCTTCTTAATCCTCTAGTAGCAATTTCCTCAGTGTCTTTTCAGCTCATACTAAGGTTTACCACTTCTTCACCCTTCACCTCCAAGAGTCAAAGCCATTAACACATAGTTTAAGTTTTGGTTACAACAGCACCCCACTTCTAGGTATACCATTTTCTGTGTCACATATCTATTGTTGCATAGCAAGTCAGCCTATATTTTAGTGACTGGAAACAACCATTTTTATTTCTTACAGTTCTATAAATTGACAGGACGGTTCTTCAACCTGGGTTCATGCAATTCCTGTGACTGCCTAAGATAAGCCTAAGCTTGTCAGTTACATGAGCATTCACTAGGCTTTGCTTGCATCATGTTTGTTGATGTTCTATTGACCAAGTAAGTACATGGCTAAGCCCAGGGTTAACATGGCAGGGACTGCACAGGAGCATGGACCAAGAGGTACAGTTCACATACGGCCATTTGTAATGGTTAGGGTCCAACAGATTCCCAGTTTACATTACTTTGTATCCTTGGGAAGTCATTTCACTTGTATGCAACAATTTTCTTATCTACATAAAGGGGCTAAAAATATCTATAATAGGGTTGTTATGATAATTTAAGTGATTGCTTGTTTGTTTATTTATTTTGGTACTGGGGATTGAACCCAGAGCCTCATGCATGCTAGGCAAGAGCTCTACCACTGAATCATATCCCCACCGTCCAGTAATTACTTGTTTTTTGTGTGATTACAAGAGTAATATTTTTGTTATTGTGCAAAATGTACAAACTGTAGAAAACTACTTAAAAGAACGCAAACATCTCCTGAAACCCCATCTAATACAATACTATACTAGGAGTTTCTCAGGGCCTTTTCTATCTTATTTGCTACTATAGTTGTGTGTGTGTGTGTGTGTGTGTGTGTGTGTGTGTATACCTTTCTTACCCCAAAAGGTAAAGTCCCTGAAGGACGAGAACTCATCTCTGTAAATTTCATAACTTTGCATTTAGGATGATAATGCACATTAAATGCTTAGCCTAGTGTCTGGCACAGATATATTCCCTCTTAAATTGGTGTTCTCTTGATAATACCAAGGATTCTTAGAAATCTTGAAGTTATGAGAATGAGAAAAGTATACTGAAAGCAAAATATCTGGAACTCTGGAGAGTGGCTTCTCTCTGGGGCATTCCAGTGACTTGTGGGATAGAGTATAGGAGCATTATATATATATATAAAAGAAGATCTCAAGATCTGACTATGGATCCCAAACTACTCAGTGGTGAGGCCTATATTATAAATTTTTCATTAAAAAGGAACACCCCCTCCAAAGAATAATCTATATTAAATGTTTTATTGTTGAAAACTTAAAGCCTGACATTAGTGATAACAAATTATATTCTTGGTACTCAAACAAATTTTGTCTTTATGCCTTAGTCAAAGAAGTTTGGCAGAGATCACAGAACTTATCCATACTGCTCTCCTTGTGCATCGTGGGATAGTAAATTTAAATGAATTGCAGTCTTCTGACGGACCATTGAAAGACATGCAATTCGGAAATAAAATAGCTATCCTAAGCGGAGACTTTCTTCTAGCAAATGCCTGCAATGGACTAGCTCTGCTACAGAATACCAAGGTAAAATATGGAAAGGTTTGCTTATGACTGGATTGCCTTCAGGTGGCTCTTGGTTGGGAGTTGGAGCCATAGAGTTCTCTGTGCCCTGTTGCCCAACTCCCCCATGTACATGTTCAGTAAAACTCTGCTGAAGATGATGATGTCAGTGTCAACACCAGAGAAAACTGGTAAATACTGTAAATCAGTTTTGAAATTAATTTCTATTTTTTCTGATTGCAGGTAATAAAATTTACTAATTACAGCATAGTGTCAAATATTCAAAATAAAAACCATATAAATAAATATTATCTATAATCCCACTTGCTAGTTAATATTTTCATGTATTTCTTTATAGTCATCTGTTGCTGTTCATTTATACTTTTATATATAGGGATCATTTTTGTAATAGACAAGAACATGCTTGTGTTTAAGGTTTTTTTTTCCTACCTATTTGTTCTCACCTCATATTACGATGTGGGCATTTTCCAATTCTATTAACATTTTTCATAAATTTTTGATGACTGCATAATATTCATTCATTTAGCTATTATATCATTTATTTAACAAATTCTTCAGTGTTCAACATTTAGTCTGCTTATTTTCTTACCATCATAAATAGACCTGCAATAAATATCTTTGCACATCAATTTTTCCATTCCTGATTTTTCATTTCAGATCATTTAAGATAGATTGAAAGGGTTTAAACATTTTCAGTACTCTTGATACATATTGCCATGCTGCTTTCTGGAAAGGTTGTAGAGGTATTCCTTATATATCAGGTTTATGTTTGACTACAAGAGAAGATTGGCCTATGTGTGGAGGGGGAGTGAGGATCTTTATTCTTTCTCTCATGTAAAAACATCCAGGAGTTGGTATGGTGATTCTGAAAAGTCAGGGACCCAGGCTCCTTCTTTTGTTTTTTTTTTTCATATTTTTTAGTTGTCAATGGACATTTACTTATTTATACGCAGTGCTGAGAATTGAACCCAGTGCCTCACTCATACTAGGCAAGCGCTCCACCACTGATCCTCAACCCCAGTCCCTCCTTCTATCTTACTGTTCTGTTCTCCTTATCTTCATGATCTAAGACAGCTGCCGTCATGCCTCACTTCAGTCAGTAAGAAGGAAGGAAGAAGAAAGGCATAAATGAATAGATCTCCTTTCCTTGAAGGTCACCTGAGTGTACATCCTGATTTGCTAAGAACAGTCTCAGTGTAGACTACAAACTTTCCCCATGTCCCATCTGATTTGGCTTTTGTTCTGAATTTTTCATTTTTTAGCAGGGATTTATTACTCATTATTACATTAGAATAAGACACAAAGGTGTGATAGATTTCCACTTTTGTACTTCTAGCCTCTACCTTAATTTTTGTCTAATGTAGACTAATTGTACTATGAGACCCTTACACAATAGAGAGAGTTCTCATTTTAAGGTGTTATTAAATCTGAAAGACAACCAGCAATAACTCATCTCTTTTCCCAGTCCTTTCAGACACAGTGTAATTAACACCTTCCCATTACAGGGCAATTGCTGACACAACAAAATACACTTAAATACAAATGTCTAGAGTGAGTTAACTCTTTTCTGTATTAAGTGATGGGAGAAGTTATTTGCCACTACTGCCTGAGTTAGCCACTTGGTGTTATCAACCAATTGTACCATGACCCATGCATGGCCTACAAAAGTCACAAAGCTGCCAGGTACCAGTATGTCATAGATTTTTTTTTTTTTTTTAAACCAGGGATTGAACTCAGGGGCACTTGGCCACTGAACCACATCCCCAGCCCTATTTTGTATTTTATTTAGAGACAGGGTCTCACTGAGTTGCTTAGGGCCTCGATAAGTTGCTGAGAGAGTGGCTTTGAACTCGTGATCTTCCCGGCTCAGCCTCCCGAGTCACTTGGATTACAGGCGTGCGCCACCATGCCTGGCCCAGGTACCAGAATGTAAACTCAGTGGGAAACATAGGCTTGATGTCTGTAAAATACATGTGGGAAGTCAGGGCTGGTCACTTGTGTGTACAGCAAGTAAAAAGTAGGCTGAGCATGTTTGCTTGTATAGTGGAAATTTGTTAACTATTTTTTTCTAACAACACTTTGTTTTTCCTTGGCAGAAGTAAACTCAAAAAACTAAAAATATATTTTTCGTTTTTTAAAAAGTTCTGCATTGTTGTGTTTTGAGAAGTTTGATAAGGAGCATGTAACTTGCACAAAATGTTTGTTGACATTTACTGTCCACTATAGAAGCCATAGTGATATCACTGACCATATGAAAACAAGAATCAAATTTGCTAGAGAAGTATCAGAATCTTTGGAAGCTGGTAGTTAATTTAAGGCAGCTGCCTAAAGATGATGATTTAATACATGCACCTGCAGAAGGTATATATACATACCACTCTATGAGACATAACTTACATAAATAACTACTCTTCTAAGAGTAGTTAACGTCACTCATTTTCAACTATAAGGTTTTATGTGCACATAGGAAAAGGGAAGCATTGTCAAAACTTAGTAAACAGTTCAATAATTTCAGCTTTAGTTCAATATTGTCAGGTGCTTTGCAGTGCTGGAGATTGAACCCAGGACCTTGTGCTTGGAAGACAAGCACTTTACCAACTGAGCTATATCCCCAGCCCCTGTCAGGTGCTTCTGACAAGTAAATCATTTAAGTTAATTCTAAAAATGATTTGGATTTTTTTTCTTTCCATCCATTCATAGGATTAAAGTAAAGCTTTTAGGAGTATAAACTGTCAAAGATAAAGTCTTCATGAGTGAGACTGGAAATTCAGTTTCAAAGTTCAGTGTTGATAAAATTAAGAGTTTATAATAACAGTGCAAGTACAAATTTTGGTGAAGCACAGCCCTTGTGGTAAAATCGATGTTTTTACTACATTAAGAAATCTATGGAGTAGCTGGAATTGGTAATGGCACACATAAAATTCATAGTTACATACAAACATGCATCAATATCCCTCTAACTGAAATAAAATCTATTGCTAAATCAAAATTTACAAATATCTATATTGTCAGTTTCTGAACTACAGGATTTGGGGTATGTAGCTGATGTGGAGTATAAAAATACCTCAAGGGACTGGGGTTGTGGCTCAGTGGTAGTGCAATTGCCTAGCATGTGTGAGGCACTGGGTTCAATTCTCAGCACCACATATAAATAAATGAATAAAATAAAGATCTACCAACATCTAAAATTTTTTTTAAAATAAATAAATAAAAATACCTCAACACAACAATGTGTACCTTCCCTGTATGTCATCAATTAGATTTTAGAAATCTTTGTAAATCGATCTGTACCCAACAATGATTTGAATGTTGTTCTAAATGAGTCATCAAATATATGGTAGCATTGTGTTCAAACTCAACTGGAAATCTAAAGTATTCAACAACTAGAACAGCAAATGAGGCTTTTAAGGGAAAAAAAAAAAATTTCTACTGAAGTTTTTCCCTACATAAACAAGGAAGGAGCTAAACAAAATAGTGGCAACTCAAATAATATACAAAATTAAAATTTTCACTTCTGTAGTTATGATTTAAAGTGTCTCACATTGTAGGAAGAATCTTTTGGTGGTGCTTCTGTGTTGAGTAAATTATACAAATATATGAATGGAATGAAATTGTGAAAGCCTAGATTTTGCAGCTTCTAAATTTGGCAAAACATTAAAAAATATCATAGAAATAATTTATTTGACAAGTTGTGTCTTATAAAAATATTTATACCCAGGTTCAGTGGCATGAGTCTGTAGTCCCAGCTACTTGGGAGGATGAGGCAGGAGGATTACTTGAGTTCAGCAGTTTGAGACCAGACTGGACAACGTAGTAAGACACTGTCCTTAAAAAAAAAAAAAAATTATCAAAGAAAAATACACTGACAGAGGCAAAAGGACAGTGCCTATGAAAATATTTGGACTGAAATATTTTTATAGAAATATTTACCTTGTTCAATATTTTAAAAATTAAAATTATGCCCTCTAGCAAATTTGCATTGAGCTTAGCAGGTAACTCAGAACCTATAGAAAAAGCATTTTCTAAATTTAAAATATTATAGTCTATGCCAGGCGTGGTGGCACACACATGTAATCCCAACACTTGGGAGGCTGAGGCAGGAAAATAGGGCTGGGGATGTGGCTCAGTGGTGGAGTGCCCATGGGTTCAATCCCCAGTACCAAAAAATAAAACAATAAAAAAAATAAATTAATTAAATAAAATAAAATATTATAGTCTACCTAGAAGAATCATTTGAAGATATCAGTAATTTCAAATTAATTAACCATAAAAATGCAACTGTGAGGAATGCTACTGGCAGTTTATTTTGAAATAGAAGACTTTTTTAAAAACATTTTTTAGGAAAATGTTAGTGATGCAATATTAGAGAAGATTTGACTAAGAAATGGACTAAAGTATATGATTGTACACCAAGAATAATTATTCTACTTCTACTTTTATTTTTTAGTATTCAGGTAATCAGTATTGTTGATTAATAGAAAGAAGTTTTCGTCAGGCACTGTGGCTCATGCCTGTAATCTTAGCAGCTCTGGTGGCTGAGGCAGGAGGATCATGAGCTCAATGGCAGCCTCAGCAACTTAGCAAGACACTAAGCAACTCAGCAAGACCCTATTTCTAAATAAAATATAAAAAAAGGGCTGGGGACATGGCCCAATGCTTGAGCACCTCTGGGTTTTATCCCTGGTACAAAAGAAGAAAAGGAGAAGGAGAAGGAGGAGGAGGAGGGGGAGGGGAAAAGGGAAGAAGAAGTTGAAGTTGTTGAAGTTTTTCTTATTTATTTTGTCCTATTAGGAATTGAACCCAAGGCCCGGCCCATGCTAGGGAAGCATTCCACCACTGATTATCATCCCCCATCCCTGTTTTAATTTTCTCTCTTTTGATTTTAAAACAGGATCTCAGTAAGTTGCCAAGGCTGGCTTGGAATTTGTGATCTCCTGCCCTTAATCTTCTGAGTAGCTTGGATCACAGGCTTGTGCCCCTGTGCAGTTTTTCTTATCTTAATGTATCTGAATATGGTTTTTTGAAATTTTATTTTTTAAAACTAGTTTTTAAATAGAATTAGTTGAATTTACCAAAATAACAAACTAGATTATTAATAAATACATCTTTTTTAAAGTGTAAAATTATAGTTATATTGGTACTTCTAAATTATAATATACACACTTCAAGGACATTTCTCAGAAGTTTCACAAGATCCTTCTGCTTTCATTTCATTGGCCATAATTTAATGATATGACCATGTGCCCAGCCAAAAATCTGGAAGATAGAATAAACACTGGAAGACAAATAGCATTCTTCCCTACATTTCCATCTTATTTGTACATTTTGATCTAGCACATATTTTTTAGATAGACCTATCGATTTGAAGGAATAAAATAATGCCTTTAATATCTAGTTTATATTCATGTGGTAAAAAAGCTAAAGACATGAGTTTGCCATATGAAGCAGAATAGATTATCTCAAACAGAGAATCTCAAATCTCCCTCTCATTGGACATTCTTTCCATTTTATTTACCTCAAGTTCTTCTCTATTTGTATAGTGTACTTTGATGGTTCTAACTTAATTCTCTCCAACACTGGATTCACATGTTAAGGGAAGGGGGAATGCTTTATTGTCCTAGGAGTCTCTGACTGTGTAAGGCATCTTTCCTCTCTATCACACCTTATGTAGTCTTTGAGGAAATGTGGGCCCTTGCCTGAAGAAGAAAGAGGCCTTTGAAAGTGTGGGTCTGGTAGCATTTCCTGGTGCCTTGAGCTGCATGTGAGCAGCTCTAGACATATAAACTAGTCATCTTGAATTAGACCCACATCCCTGAGGGGAGGGGTCATTCTGGCCCTGTTGTTCAATGGTCCATGTTTTAAGAGTTTGGCCTCAGCATGGTCCCAGCTCAGAAAAGAATCTAAGGCTCATTGTCTTTAGACAAACTTCTTCTGTTTGTTTTCTCTCACATTAAACCTAGTTTGAGCTATTTTATTTTTTTTATTTTATTTATTTTTTATTTTTTTATTTTTTGGTACTGGGGATTGATCCCAGGGGCACTCGACCACTGAGCCACATCCCCAGCCCTATTTTGCATTTTAAGACAGGGTCTCACTTAGTTGCTTAGGCCTTGCTAAGTTGCTGAGGCTGGCTTTGAACTCCCAATCCTCCTATCGCAGCCTCCCAAGTGCTGGGATTACAGGCGTGCACCACCACGCCCGGCTATTTTGAGCTATTCTGATGAAGTCTTATATAAATGTGTTTAAGATGTGTTGTGTTTTTTTGTACAGATAAAGTCATGACACAAATAGGCACTTGTTTGAAGCGCTTCCTTTTAAGGGAATAATAATGTGTTCCTTTTTCTTAACTACCTTGTGTCAGTCATACATTCTCTCTCTGTGGTTCAAGTTCAGTGAAAATGGAGGCTTTACTCCCATCAAAATCAAATCAAACTCACAGTCTGTGAAATCCACTCTTGGTGTTTTGCATTCAGAAGCATCACTATGAATGTTCCAGAGTCTAAGACCTCCACCATCTGCTCCATTAGGCACTGGATTTCAGTAGCACTACTTGATTTGCAAAGGAGGGGAGGGGGGACTTACCATATCCAATAATTCAGCTTGAAGCTTCTCCTTGAAATAGGAATGATCAGGCACCTTCCCCTTCAGTGAGCACTACCTCTTCATGGTCTCTGCAGGTTTGCACCTTTAGATTTTCATTTTATCTACATTCTTTGGTGAGGAATATTTTTTCCCTTGTTAGGCTGTGATGTGTTCCCCTCCCCCCCACACACACTGTATTGATAGTTGTGTGTTGAATTGAAACCTTTATTCTGTACCTCCCTCCTGCTCATCCAAAATATAGATCTTTTGCACCTTCTTCTTTAAAAGGTCATCAAAGCTCTACAAGGTCAATTTTAAAAGGTACTTCATCAACACACTTTTGGTGAAAGACTCTGAGTACCACGTCCAGGGTCCATGACTGATTTTCTACAAGTCAAGGCTTTAGTAGCCTTCTTTTGATAATAAGAGATGGCATCCAAATCATGTGAAGAGTATTTTAAACTGAGGCAACTGTAAGGGGTAACTAACTGGCTTGAGAAGCAAGAATTCTCTTTGATAAAGCCAGTCTTCCAAATTCAGAACCAGTTTCTTTAATTTACTTGGCAGTATTTTCATAAGAATGTTTTTTTAAGGAAGGTTAAGTAATGTCTCAGAAGAGGACTTATTTTATTAAACAAGTCTCCCATAAGCTTAACTTGATTAAGTATAATACTACCTTAGAATTGTTTTTATGGTTTTATTTTGGTTTTGGTTTTGAAGGAGAAAGTGGCAGTAAATATTTCTTTGGGCAGTATTAAGTTTTCTTATCTCTACATATGGTTAATGTCTTGATATAGCTAGATTGTATTTAGTGATATTTGAGTTTTCTTTTATAAGAAAGAAAATTTCAGTAAAGCAACATAAATAGACATCACAGCAATGAGGAATCAGACAGAACCTAAGACAGAATTTCTGTTTATAATGTCACTGTTTTTTCACGGTGACAGCCTGCTTTTTCTTTGAGAGTATATATTTAACTTGGTAATTAAAGTTGGCATATTTGCAGCAACTTTAATATTTTATGACTTATTCATTCTACCAATTTCCCATTTTCTTGTGCTAGTGAATTCTTGTCTGAATTTCTGTATTATATGTTTATAACCATACTTCTCCAGGGGCAAACCATTAGATAAAGGGTTCTGTAGTCAGATGAAATTCAGAGCTGTTTTATAATTGCCAAGGGTAAAATTAGCAAAGTCAATTATTCTCCCTTTGGCTTTTCCCTAAAGATATTAGGGGTCTTCAAGGTAATTGCCTTAGGTAACACTTAGATTTTTAAATATCTCCAAGTATAGAAATTGGAATATTAATCCTCTGGTAATTATCTTCTTAATATTATAGCTAGAGTCACAAAGTGCAAATTAACACGATTTTGAATTCAAGAATGAGTTTAAAAATTAAGGCTTAGATTTTTATTCAATTATGGAACATAAGGCAACTTTTTATTTTAGCACTTCACTGTATAAAAACCTGGAGTAAGAAACTTCAGAATGCCTCTTTTGTTTTGTTTTTTTGGTACTGGGGATTGAACCCAGGGGTACTTGACCACTGAGGAACGTCCCAGTCCTTTTTTTATTGTTATTATTATTTTGACACAGGTCTTGTGAAGTTGCATAGGGCCTCACTAAGTTGCTGCGGCTGGCTTTGAACTTGTGCTCCTCCTGCCTCAGCCTCCTGAGCCCCTGGGATTATAGGCATTCACCACTGTGCCCTGCTTAGAATGTCTCTTTTTAAACTGTACATTGTCTGACCCTGTTGAGGTAAATTGCTTTATATTGTGTTTATGTAGAACATCACTGAATGTTTAAATGATGTGGTCGTGCCAGAATATAAAACTTTAGTTTGAGCATCCAGTTATCGATGAGACATGTTAAATAATTGGGAGGAAAATCATAAAATTGAAAAGCACTATAATTTAGAAGTCTAGGTGGACATTACAAGTTTTCTCTCATCCTCATATTTATTTAGGCTACATTTGTATTTTAGAATTAAGCCACAGTACAAATAAGACTGTGGATTACTATTTGTCATCCTCTTTTAGTTTTAAAACAGTCTTTTATTTTACATGTATAGTGACAAACCTAGTGCTTAAAGAATTGAACTCACCATGTTATTAGTATTTTCTAATTAATTTTTGTAGTCATTTTCATTTAATAGAGCTATGGCTATACATCAAATGGGAGACTTAATCAGCCTGGGTCTTGTCTAAACGCCCAAGAGCATGGTCCTGATGTCACTCCTGGGGGCTATTTGATTAAGCATTAGTGATTTATATTCCTAAATAACTGGTGGCACAGATGTACTCCTTACATAGCTGATGTATTTCCTTATGCTAACTTTGTTTTCCTAAAGGCATAAATATGTTGTTTATAAGGAAGAATTTTGTTTGTGTAAATATGCTCAATTTATGCATATAAATCTCCTTTTACACTGTCTATATATCTTAATAAAGAGGCTGTTATTGTTTGATGTTTGTCTTATCTGTTATTATTAATTTTACTTTTTAATTCATATTAAAAGTGAAATCCTAAAAACATGCTACATCATATAACTTTAAATTTTTCCCTATCACATTTATTTAAAATAGGCATTATTTTAAGTGTGTTTGTAGTTTTGCCAGCATATTTTACTTATAGAAATAATCAGTCCTTTTTATTTTTTATTTTGAGACAGGGTCTCACTAAGTTGCTTAAAGCTTCACTAGGTTGCTGAGGCTGGTCTTAAACTTGCACCTGTCTTAGCCTCCTGCGTTGCTGGTATTACTGCCATCCACCACCACACTTGGCTTCAAATTACTATCTTTTAGTCTCTTTAGTTCAACACCCAAGATTAATGCTCTTTAGTACCTATAACCCACTCAAGTGTAGATTTTCAAGACTACAGTAAATGGGTGCAGAAGGTAAGTGAGATGTCTAAGAGGCTATCTCCATATCAATTAAATAGAAAATTCAAAATGTCATCATAAAATTACTGTGGTCACATATTAAACAGACTGTATTCACTTTGAGTCTGCTAGATCTTTAAAGTACAAGTGATAAATTATTTTTGTGTGATAAATTATTAGTGTGTGCAAAATATGCCGGAAATAAGAAGACAAATATGTCTTTTAAAATTTATCATCTCAGCCGGACGTGGTGGTGCACACCTGTAATCCCAGCACTTGGGAGGCTGAGGCAGGAGGATC
>JAJEJO010002263.1:241101-257115 GCA_020662805.1 Glaucomys volans | reverse complement strand
TTTATTTATTTAATGTGGTACTGAGGATCGAACCCAGTGCCTCACACGTGCTAGGTAAATGCTCTACCATTGAGCTACAACCCAGCCCAGGCAAGTGTAATTCTTACTGTTGGTTGTGATTTTAAAATTTCAAAAACCTCTTATAAGACAGGGTTCTAGCCAGTTTGACATCATTGAGAGGACCCCAAGATGAAGAAGCTGTGAAGGCAAAATGCAAATTTTTAGCCACAATGAAAAAGAAATGATCACTGAAATGTCCTGAACAATACATTCAAAGCTCAGTAATGGTGCCACTAAGTAAAGTACTGAGAGTATGATGTTCTGAATACAGACTTTGTATTCAGGAATTCCCCTATAAAGTAGAAAAAGCAACTAACTATAATATGATAATATCGGAATTACTTTGTTTCATGACTACTACATTCAATTCTCAGCATCTAGTTACAGTTATGAATAAAAGGTGTGTATACTTCCATATTTAGATATTTTTGATCATGAAACTTATTGTTGATAAAATGCAGATTTTGCTTACCTAGATAAGCAAATTGAGGTCCAATTGGCTAGCCTGAGGTCCTGCAGTCACCTGTATATTAACTTCCCAGTGATCAAGGACAGATTAATGGCCTTTATCTTTACAAGGTCATCTAGACATGGTCCCATAGTAGTATTTTAACCCCAAATTTCTTTTCATATGTCAATTAAAGAAATTATGATTTAGTAAATTTACTCCTTGTATGTATAATGTATCAAAATACACTCTACTGTCATGTATATCTAAAAAGGACAAATTTTTAAACATTTTTTAAATTATGATTTAGATCTCTTTTGGTTAATGCCTTAAGGTATAACCCTGACCTGATGACACTAGTTTCATTAGTATAGTGCCAGGCATATAGTAGGCTATCAGCAAGTGTTTATGGAATATGTACTGACCAATATAAAATTAAAACTCAACACTTTATATAAAGTAAAGCTTAATACTTCATATTAAACCATTTTCCTGAACTTGAGGGCCTGTTTCCAGTTGTATTGGTGGCAGTTTTATACTTTTGTTTAGTTCACTGAATTTTCCCAAAACCTTTTTGACAGATGTTATCAATAGTTTATAAACCAAAGTATCAGCTGTTCTAAATTAAAAATTAAGATTATCAATTTGCTTAGTTTTTGCTGCACCTGTCCTATTGGTAGTGCCATTTCTATCTCTGCTGTCCCCCCTTAGCCAGAAAGAACTTCCAGCTCAGTAGAACAGATTGTCATCCCTCCCACAAATAAGCAAGGCCTTACACATTTGGCAGCATTAAAAAGGCTCCCTTCAAACAGCCGAGAAGCTTCCTCCAGCACTCCTCTGAGTTAGTGGTGTGTTTATTGCAACAGACCTTTCATCCTTGCCTTCATTAAACCTGGTCCTTGTCTGATAGGAAGGAGTGGAGAGCCATTCTTTCATAGATTTCAATGATGGCTTCATCAAAGCCACTCATTTATATTAATCAGCCTGCAGAGTAGGGCTCATCTGGGCTGTTTGTGCCCAGGTGGTGGCTGAGTAGATTTCCCCCTTACTTGGCCATTGCTGCTGCTCCCAGTGTTCTTCAGAGATTGTTTCTCCACTGAGGCTGCCAGGCTGGAAACCCTGGCTGAGCACTGGGGACCAAATCCACCTGGAACAGGATGGTTTGCTTAAACCCAGTTTGTAACTGATAAAGTACCTTACAAATGTCAGATGCTATTATTGATCTCCATAGGAGGGCACTACACCTTACCCATTCCCTCTCTGCCTTACCTTGGCTTTGCCAACCTGTCCATCTTCATGTGCATTTCTCAGATATCGTGTGCTCCATTTGTGCAAGAAGGAACTAAAGAGTGACACTAACTGCTCTGATTACCCTTAGCAATCTATTTAGCATCCACTATCTATAAAAGGATTTTTCTGTAAGATGTTTTCTCAGTAATATAGTTTCTATGGCTTAAAAAGAAATCTTGACAGTACTCCTTCAAATGCCAAAGCTCTTTGAAAAGGACATTTACACTAAATTCATCCCTCCCAAGATGTATATGAAAATTTATTCTTTCCCAAGAGTGTTTTTACTTTGCTACTGCTTCATACATTGCTATCTGTTCCTAGGATAGAGGAAGGAGTGCGATAAATTTGTGTATAATTAATGCCATTAGCACTGCAGATGCACGTTACACGACTGTTAACTTTGCCAGCAGCTGTTAAGAGTAGTAAAGGCTGAGGGCTCCATGTTCATTTGCCTCCTAAATAGAGTGATGGATCACACATTGTTTTGTTACTCCACACTGTAGTAAAAACTGTCATTAAAATAACCTTTCAAGGGCAAATTTTTGAAAGAGAATTATAAATGCATAAGGACTTCCACAATTTTTATATACCAAGTAAATGAAGTTGCACAGCAACCTTTTTAAAGTGAATTAAAATACAACTATGCTACCTTATTATGTCAGCTCAACTTATGCTGCATTAAGCTTTAATTGAGCCACATTTGTTTATACTTGTCATGTTTTCTAAAGATTTAGTTGTGGTGGTGTGGTGGTGTGGTGGTGTGGTGGTGTGGTGGTGTGGTGGTGCTCGCCCGTAATCCCAGCAACTCGGAGGCTGAGGCAGGAGGATTGCAAGTTCAAAGCCAGCCTCAGCAACTTAGCAAGGCCCTAAGCAACTCAGTGAGACCCTATCTCTAAATAAAATACAAAATAGGGCTGGGGATGTGGCTCAGTGGCGGAGTGCCCCTGAGTTCAATCCCCAGTTCAAAAAAAAAAAAAAAATTAGTTGTATTTTACTTTTAAGATAGGCATCCTTTTGCTCAAACCAAAGTAGTATGGTATACCAGCTAAACATGTACAGTGCTATTGAATCTTATCCATCTGTCAAATGCTAACTGACAGTACTCTTGAATCATATTTATTGAGAAAGGTACAACTTGTCTACACAGAATGCTTACCACAACTTACTGATCTTATTTTTGGTAGCCCAGAGACTATTGACTGATATATTCTATAAATCAATTTATGGACATAGCTTAGCTTGAAGGCTCTCTGAGACTAAAAGCAGGATGTGCTCCACCCCACATCTCCCAAGGAAATAGGGTTGGTTTTTTTTTTCTGATTATAAAAGCAATACAATAAACAGGGGGAGAAAATGTAATACATGGTATATTTAAACAATTCTGAATTTAAGCAATTGTAAATTTATTCAAAAAGATCAAACAAAATTTTTAATTAAAAATCATCTAGAATTTGTTGCTTATACATTGTCATTAGGATTATTTTTGTCTCTCAAAATTTTTTTCTTTATATATATTAACATGTAGATTGATCTCATTTTTGTTTTAAAACTATCCATCATGCTAGTCTGTCTTGTAAACAGCCTTTTTTTTTTTTTTTTTTTGTACTGGGGATTTAGCCTAGGGCAATTTGCCACTGAGCCACATCCCTAGTCCTTTTAATTTGAGACAGGGCCTCATTAAACTGCTGAGGCTAGCCTTGAATTTGAGGCTAGTCTTGAACTAGCAATGCCAAGAATATTTTTTGTGATTGTTTTTCTCTTACCACCCCCCTAACTTCTCTCAATTTTTATATTTTGAGAAGATAATTTATTATAACTCAGGGCTTACTCATCACAAGACCTATTATGAAGGTAGTCATCATCTTAGTATTTCAGTCAAAGAAAATTAATTTGTGTTGCCCTTGCCAAAAGATAACATATGAAGCAATTATGTAACCGTTTGAAATTGCTGAAATTTGCCCCTTAAATTACCATTTAAGAAATTCATTGCAAAGTTCAGTTATATCGGATCTGTAATGCATTAAATTCTGAAGCACCTGGATCCTATCTATTCCTTATCTTTAATGAGAAGATGGTGAATAAAGTGGGAAAGATCAACAGTTTGCTTGAAAATAGCGATTAGATACCCACTATCCATTTACTTCCTTCCCAATATTGCAGCCTTCTCCCTATAGCCAAAAAAGATAGGTGGCAGGAGAAACCAGCTGATGGTACTGACATTGTGAAGGGTTGCTGCTTCTGGTTCACTGGACTCTAAATTGTTACTCAAAAGACTGAGGAATAGTATATGGCACTGCTGTAAAGTGTGATTTAAACATGACATGAAGAGCATTTTTGCATTTGCACACATAAGCAAGCAATGCTGCTATTCTTTTTTTTTTAATTTCTTAGATGTTGATAGACCTTTATTTTTATTCATTTATTCTTATGTGGTGCTGAGAATCGAACCCAGTGCCTCACAGATGCTAGGCAAGTGCTCTACCACTGAGCCACAACCCCAGCTCCAGTGCTGCTATTCTTGCCATGCCAGAAATGCAGAAATGAAGAAACATCTCCTGCTTAATTGCTTGCTTAGATGGCTAATCATTATGATATTGATGGTGACATTTTCTAATCTGAAATATTTGGAGATACGGTAAGTCAGTGTCTCAGATATATCTAAGTTTTTTGTTTTTGTTTTTTTTTTTGGAACCAGGGATTGAACCCAGGGGCACTCGACCACTGAGCCACATCCCCAGCCCTATTTTGTATTTTATTTAGAGACAGGGTCTCACTGAGTTGCTTAGGGCCTTGCTAAGTTGCTGAGGCTGGCTTTGAACTCGTGATCCTCCTGACTCAGCCTCCCAAGCCACTTGGATTACATGTGTGCGCCACCACGCCCGGCTAGATATATCTAATTTTGACTAAAATAGTCTTCTGTGCATTCTGTTGTTGAACTAAAGCCCACTTGCTTCCAAAATATTTGGGCGTACAATTTTAAAAACACTGTAATCTTGGTTTCCATGCTGTACCCTTCGCTTACCCAAGACTTATACTGAATATAGAGTAATAACATAGAAATACAGAAGAATATTAACACTCAGACTTATGTTTCAGCTTCTCTCCTGAATACTTTACTCATTAGAGATGGGAACAATAAGACCAACTAGTGCCATTATTTGTTTGATGCTACTTGGCACTTAAGCCTGATGTCATTCCTAATCAATATATTTAACTTATTCCCAAGCATTAGAGCCTTTCAAGGATCAGAACTCAGTAATAATGCCTTTAATTGACTCAACTAGGCCTCCTTTCTAGCTGGTAAATCGACTACCACTCATAATGGCTTAAAAATGGAAATTGTTTTATTTTCTTTCTAGGTATTGGAACCAAGAGGGGTTGGGTACAGAAAGTTTGGCAAAGAAAGTCATCAGTAGAGTTCAGACAGAAAGAAAGGTCCATGTGAAGCTGACAGATAAAAATAAGAGCATGAGCGACTAGAGTGAAGCTCAGTGGTAGAACATTTGCTTAATTAGTCTGTGCGAGGCCCTGGGTTCAATCCCCAGCATGAAAGAAAGAAAAAAAGGGGGGTGGTGAGTAGCATGAGCAAAGATTTTCCATCAAAGTTTATGAAAAAATTATTTTCAAGTCTAAATGCCTAATTATAAATACTGAGAATTACATTTCTGAATGCTCAGAATTTTAGGGCTAGAAGGGACCTTGTGGAATCATCTTTTCCAACTCTCTTCACTTAATATTTGAAGAAAACTAGAGCTCAGAATTGATTTGCCCCAAATCTCACAACAAAAATGGCTAACATTGAGACTCTTTTAGCTTATTTTCTTTTTCTAGTAGAAATCATTGGCTTCCTCTCTGGGCATGAAGAACAGAAGTCCTTGAATCTTTCTTTTAGTTGTTCTTGTCAGAATACCAAGAAGTCTGGTGAAGAAATCTCAGGAGGTCCAGGTTTTAGACTTCTGGATTCTCCTCTGGCTGCCATTATCCTTGCTAGTACTCTTTGTAGCTTGAACAAATCATTTCTTCAGATTCTGACACAGGGGAAAATGTTATTAAGTGCTTTCTTATCTTTAAATACAACAAGTATAAATAAACAGGTGAATGTCTGGGGTAGTAAACCAAGTAATAAAGAAGGATGAGGTTATTAAGTGTTCTTACTATTTTTTGAGTGACTGGTAGCCCTGAATTCTTTCTAGAAATACTGGCAATTTTAAAGGGGGATAATACTTAAACGCTATTTATTTGGTATAGTTTTTTAAATGAATAAACATTTCAGGGGTGGGAATGTAGCTCAGTGGGAAAGCGCTGGCCTAGCATATATGAGGCCCTGGGTTCAATCCCCAGCAACACCCCGCACCCCCCCAACACACACACACACACACACACAAAATCAATGGGAAGGGATTTATGTGTGCCCTGGGCAAGTCATCCTGGCCTAGGATGCATTCAGCTCCCCTAGGCTATTCCTGTTTTTCATAATCTCTTCCCTTCCTCTGAGTTTGTTAACTCTGAGAAGTTCAAAACTTTCTCCTTAATGGTTGTCACTAGCTATGGAGGTATTTGGAAGTATTTCTGCTTGTAAGTATGGGTCGTTTATAAATTTTGAAGTTATGAGTCGGATCTGCCTATATTTGCTAATTGCATTAAGAGAAAAAGAGTCAAAGAACAAAATGTTTTTGTTGCTTCTCCCTGGTCTGGAATTTCAGGGGAGTAAAGGAACATTTTGGTTATCCAGAGCCAGATCTACTGTTAAAAGTTCATGCCATCATTTTGACATTTCATGTTGGACTTTCTTTTTGTAAATCCCTCTTCCCGTTAGTAGGGCTGGTCTCAGAGCTCAAACTGTTTCAAAACCATAACATTTCTTAGTGAGTGATTGATCTGTATTATGTGTCCAGCCATCAGGGGAATCTTGGGATGTTGCTTATATAAACTGTAATCCAATCTGATGCTGTGCATTTAGTTACAGTCTTTCATAGACCTATTGGTGATACTCAATCCTCCTGGATTTGGGAATAGGGCTTATCTGATACCTTCAAGGGGGAAAAATCCATTCATTTTTCTCTCTTCCCCACTTAAATAACTCAACACATCTGGTAACACTGTAGGATCATTGTCCTTCCAGTTCCTCTGCAGCTCATATTGCTACAATATTTCTTAAGTATTTAGTTACCTAAGAACAATGTGATTAACAAACAAAAAAAAGGTTTTGTATAGATCTTACTAATTAACCCATCGAAAGAGCTAGAAAAAAAATATGCCTTCAATCGGCAAAATTACCATATCAACAGCCCTCTGTGTGTTAGTATGAATGTAAACAGAAAATTGGAGACAAATTGTTAATGTGTTAAAAATTTTTAGGCAAGTCTTTCTACAAATTCATGTAATTTGCCTCTAAAGAAAATGTTTATAAAGTACCACGTACCTGAGATTGAAGTATCCTTTGGCTTAATAATGTCTTCAATTACAAGAATGATAAAAGCTGAAACAAAATCCTTTAATTCAATCAGAGCTGAGCTAAATTTTTAGGAAGCAAAGAGTGGAAATCAGATACAGGACTGCATAATGTAGGAAGTTAAATATGCCGGATATTAAGACTTCATAAGTAGTGAATGGGGTTGCCTTGAGGAATTCTTATTTGAAATGACTACATTGAACATTATCATTAATACCACTATTTTATTCTCTTAAGATGTTTTATGCAAACAACTGTAAACTGTACAGTAATTCCAGAGAGACCATTTACTGTTTTACTGTTTTACTGCTTGTTTTACATTCTGGAATAAATTCAAAGCTTTTGATTTGGCTTGAGTCTTGAAAATAATACAGGTTTGATGAACATGACCTCAGTATTGTGGTTCTGTAAAAATTTTCAGTGTTTGCAGTACATTTGACCCAGGGGCCCTACACCATATATATCCGTAGTGTATTTTAAGTATAACAGAATGAACACATTTGAAAGATTAACCATTCTCTTACTGTTGCTTTTCTTTCCTGTATTAAGTATGAAAATTAGCATAATAATGGCTCCCAGAATGGGAATACTGAAAAAGCATCCACCTGACAGAAATAAACATGCAGAAAATAAATTAAGACCTCATTCATTATCTGAAATTTAAGCTCATGTTCAAAATGGCTATTACTGCATTTTCATGTGTATTAGTTAAATGCTATGCTTAAAAGATTTTTTTTTTAATTTTTTGGCTTGAATTATAACTGAAAAAAAAGTTGGATTGCAGCTTTAATATCCAGGTGGGCAGTGCCATTTGCCAGGATCTTTGCATATAAGTCTGGTTTTTTCGTTGTTGTTATTGTTTCTATCAAGCATAAATCCTGCCTTACTTACTAAAAATCTTCTAAAGGATTCTGAGGTAAAAATGGTGATATATTTTTTAGTGTCTTTTCTAATTTTTTCCTTGTTTTTTAGGTTGTGGAACTTCTAGCAAGTGCTCTTATGGACTTGGTACAAGGAGTATACCATGAAAATTCTACTGCAGCCAAGGTAAGGATTTCAGGGTTATTGTAAAACCTTAGGTTAGAAATGCTTGTGGCAAAACTGAATTGATGAGCAAAAGTGTCAATCTCATTTTGTGTTTAAACTATACATGACCTTTTTTTTCTTTTAGGTCAGTGTTTTGGCTACAAATTCATGGCCATACGCTTAGTACATACCAGATTTAGCCAATTAAAACAACCTCTTCCCCTCTGACTGGATTCCCAGTCTGTTCAATCTGCAGCAGCCCAATAGACATGGGAAGCTTCTGGCTAGCAGGTACCCCTGTCCCTGGTGGGCAGGCTGAATGAGCAACTTATGCCTATCCGGATGGGCCCAGCCTTTCCCCAGAGGAAGGAGCTCCTGTATCCCAGAAGAGTGGACCATGAACCCAAGAATATGGCTGGCTGTGATTTGGGGGAGGAATGTCTTTTATATCTAAGATCCAGAAATTACTACATTATTAGATTCTCTGTGATAAGAAGTAGCATGGTTGCACAGTTGAATTATTTTCATTTTCTGAGTCTAGAATTAAGGGGTTTTTTTGACTCATTTAGCAGGACATCTCAAAAAAGGTTAGGTTTTATTTCCTTAAAAATGCAGTTATTTCATTTCAATAGGAGATTAGATATGAAGTAATTGCTTCATTGACCACCACCATCATTTACCATGCGATGTACTATTTATAAGGGACTCCTCTCTCAGTGTTTCATTATTCTAACTTCTTTTGCTTCTGCATTAGCAAGATTTCACTCACTGCAAATTAGAAAAAATATGCATGTATGCACATATGAAACATTAACATTTCCATTTGAAGAAAAGAGACAAATTTTACTGGAAGTGAAACGTGGAGCATGAATAAATTGGATAAAAAATAAACTATAACCCAGGGATTCTGCATGGTTCAGAGAGTGGTTAGTGAAATATGAAGAATTGCACCTTGAACATCTGCTAACATTTGGTTCAGGGAACCACAGTTCCCAAAAGGCACATCTAACCTCACCTAAGCAGCATATAGATATGTGGGGACCTCACAGGATGTATGACCACAGTAGACCCTCTGTGGGGTTTTTCAAAGACTAGTGTGGTTCTCTACTTTGACTGAGGATCAATGTCATAATGTAATGGGTGACTTCTGGTCTAGTTCCACTCAAAGAAAGTTGCCTTGTATGTAACATGCTAAGCAAGCAACATTGTGGTAAACCATTTGTCTGGATTTCTTCCTTTAATCTTGATAGAAATCATGAACCATAGATAACTACTACTATTCCCATTTTGCAGATAATGAAAACTGAGTTCGGAAAAGATTTTCCCAAGACCACACAATTTGTAAGCTGGGATGTGAACTCTAGAGCCAGGCTCTTAACCTCTTATTCTGCTGCTTCTCTACCTTAACTGTACTTTATTTGGTAGCCTCCATCTGCCACACCTGAGTTCTCACCATGTAATGATGACTGACCTATTTGTGCAGTTGAGGCATTGCTTTCCCTGGGGATACTAGTTCAATAAAAGATCTAAGTATTTTACGCTTAAATGCCTACTGATTTTTAGCTGGGCGTGGTGGTGACGCACGCCTGTAATCCAAGCAACTCGGAGGCTGAGTCAGGAGGATCTCAAGTTCAAAGCCAGCCTCAGCAACTTAGCGAGGTCCTAAGCAACTCAGTGAGACCCTGTCTCTAAATAAAATACAAAATAGGGCTGGGGATGTGGTTCAGTGGCCGAGTGTCCATGAGTTCAATCCCTGGTTCAAAAAAAAAAATGCCTACTAATTTTTAAGTGAAAGTTTTATGGTTGGTTTAGGCTCTTAATTTATCCACTCACCATTTATCCACTATAATTAGCCCAATTCATTAATAACTTTGTGAACATTTGTTAAGTATCTTCTATAAGTCAGGCTGATCTAATAAAAACAACAATAATAAATGATTAGATGGCACTTTACAGTTGACTTATGCTTTTTTGTTCACAGTCACCTAGGCTGAAAAGGGCAACGTTTGTCAGTAATTCCTAAAATGGAATCATAGAGGAAAAGCCTGAAATTCAGAAATGACAAATGGCAGGAAAGCAGTGTCTGAAAATTGTTTGTTAAACTTGTTAATGTTTAAGTGTTAGATCTGAACCAAGTGTTTTGATTCCAAGTCCATGCTTTTTCAAATATAGTCTGTTTCCTCCTGGAAAAGAGAAAAGAGGAAGCAACAAAGACTTTGAAGGACTGTTGACCATACTGGAACAGCCACTGAGCAAGCACCATTTGCTGACTCTCTCATTAGTTAATAAATTTTACTCAAAAGAATCTGTAGCAGTGCTTTGTTCATCTGGCCTCTTTCCCTATCACCTCCCTGAATAGAGTCCTTTAAAACACTTGAGTATTTAAGCAGTGAAGTTTCAGAATATAGTTCAGCTATTTAGAGCATCATTCTTTTTTTAATAATGGAAAACAAAAATGCATAGATGAACCACAGCAGCGGGAATGCTTCTTGCTGCCTCCATTTACGCCCCAGGTTCAATACAGGTTAAGCACATTTCCCTTCCTCACCAGAAAATTTCTGGCCCCCCCCCCCCCCCCTCCTGAGTGTGCTTGCCATTGCAATGGCTTTTCAGAATTTGGTTTTTCTAACTTGGCCCAGGAATCGCTTCAGAAGCAGAGTGAGGGAGAGCACTGCCCCCACATGGAGTGCCTTCAAGGTTTTCATGTCCTTACTCGACAGGATAGCAGCCACAAGCAGAGGTCATGTGGGGAGGGAGGCCGACTCAGGGGGTCTCTGTTGCACAACCTCCGTAGCCTGGGGCCAATTCAGCACACAAAAGAATTGCTTTGTGATTTAAAAAACACTGCAAACCATTCCATCTCTCTGGGGATAAGAGGATACAATAGCAGTCTGTTTTCTATATGGCAACTTAATGCAGTGATGGAGAATTGGGTAGTAGGAAACTAGGTTTCTGTGGAGTGGTATCTATATGGCGAGGGTGGCTTACATTAAAAGTGAGGGAAAATGGAACTGGATACATTAAAAATCACCTTCTCAAGAACAAGTTTGTAATTAATTCTACTTAAAGCAATGACAATTTATGTGATTAAGTTACTAATAGTTAGCACATCATAGATAAATTGTAATCATGAAAATATATAGACTACTTTGTTCTACCCATTGAAAAAATATTTTTATTTTTGCATTTGCTAGTTTATGAATCATTTCTTCCTTAAAATAAAAATTAGCTGTTGTGCTTTTTTCAATGTTTATCAGAAAATATCTTCCTTCTGTTTTTTATGAGGTAGGTACTTGAAGAAAGAAACATGTTAAATAGAATAATCTCATTTTAATGGTCATTTGCCATTCTAAAGGTTCTCCAGATAAGCTCTGCCTTGTATGTAACACTCATGTACTCATTATACTTGCTAAATATTTTACATTTTAACAAAATTGACTTTGGTTTCACCTTTTAGTATGTAAAATCTTTTCAAAATTTATCTTATTGTTATAACTTACTTGTTAATTAGAAAAGCAAATGCATGTTCATTAAATGAAAATTTAAAACGTAGGAAAAGGATGAAAAGAACATAAAAATCATTTTTTATAACCATCCTCCAAAAATGAGTAATGATTATAAAATGATAAGCTTCTTTCTAGATTTCATTCTGTATTTCTCCCATTTTTGAGATATTGCTGTATGTATATTAAATTTATAATCTTGATTTATTATTAAATTTATTATTAAATTTATTATCTTGATTTAGCAAGACCCTAAGCAACTCAGCGATACCAAATTCAATCTCTAGTACCAAAACAAAAACAAAAACAAAGTCAGATTCTTTTGAATTTAAAAAATATGAATATTTTCATATTTCATATATGTGCTTATACAGAAGAGAATTACTATCCTTAGGAAAGCCTGCTATACAGTTGGCCTGTGACTGGCTCCTCTAAGATCTTGGATTTTAGGGGTATTTCCACCTTTTTCTGATAAGAATGACCCAGGGTACCTGGACAGCTTCTGTAGATCATGTGGTTTATACCAAACACCTGCTTGCTTTCTGGGGTTTTGGAATTTGGTACATGCTGTGCAAAGGCTGCCCACATGACCAACATCAAAAAACCCTGAACATTGAATCTCCAACAAATTCCCCTGGTAGACAGAATGTCATGTGTAGTCTCACAACTCATTGGTAGAGGAGTTAGGCACATCCTGTGTGACTCCACCAAGTAGTGGGCTTAAGAAGCTTGTACCTTTTCCAGAGTTCACCCGATGGAACTTTCCCCATTGTTTTCCCCATGGTTTTACTGTAGGTCCTTTGTCCAAAAAATTTTTTTTAAATCATTACTTGTAATTTGACTATATGCTGGGTACCATGAATCATCCTAACAAATCATAAAACCTGGGGGTTTTTCTGATACTTTATTATTTCCCACCCATTCCTGTTTGCTCCTAAGAATTCTAACCAAGGTTCTTTGCAAAAGCAGTGTCTGAGTCAAGTTAAGTTAAGAAGGGAGCTACACACCTCTTCCCACTCTTCAAAAGATCTGCCTTATAGGCTAGCCCAGACCCAAGAAAATTAGAGGGTTGTGGGCTAGGGTTATAGCTCAGTGGTAGAGTGCTTGCCTAGCATGCATGAGGTACTGGGTTCGATCCTCAGCACCACATAAAAATAAATAAATAAAATAAGGGTATTGTGTCCGTCTACAATTAAGAAAAAAATTTTTATGAAAGTTTTAAAGAGAATCCAATTCGATTGAGAATTGTTTTTTGTTGTTGTTCTGATTGGTTATACATCACAGTAGAATGCATTTTGACACATTGTATACAAATGGAGCAAACCTTCTCATTCCTCTGGCTGTACATGGTGCTGAGTCACACCAGTAATGTAATTATACATGTAAGAATTGGTTTGAAGTCAGTGAAATTGTAAACCGGGTGCAGTGGTGCAGCCTATAATCCCAGCAGCTCAGAAGGCTGAGGCAGTAAGATCATAAGTGAAAGGCCAGCCTTAGCAACTTAGTGAGACCTTAAGCAATTCAGTCTTATGATTTGAATGTGAGGTGTCCCCCAAAAGTTCATGTGTGAGACAATGCAAGAAGGTTTGGAGGAGAAAAATTTGTGCTATAGCCTCAACCTAATAGGTGAATTCATCCCTATGGGGTATATAGTTTGTATCTGGAGAGTGGAGTCTCTCTCTCCCTCCCTCCCTCCCTCTCTTCTTCTCTCCCTCTCTCTCTCCTTCTCTCTCCTTCCCTCTGCCACACTCTACTCTTCCACAATGATGTTCTGCCTCACCTCGAGCCCTAAGGATGGAGCCGGCCTTCTTATGGACTAAGACCTCTGAAACCATGATCCCTCAAACTTTTCCTCCTGTTCTAGTCGGGTCATTTAGTCACAGCAGCAGAAAAGCTGACTAAAACACTCGGTAAGACCGTGTCTCCAAAATAAAATACAAAAAAGGATTGGGGATGTAGCTCAGTGGGAAAGTGTCCCTGGGTTCCAATCCCTGCAACAACAACAACAACAGCAACAACAACAACAACAGAAGTCAGTGAAATTGTAAAGTGAAATTATGGGGCAAGATAACTTCTGTCCATTTATCTTCCTTTGACTCTCAGATAGTTTTCAAGTTAAGTACAAAAATAAGATAATTCAGTCCACTAGGAAGTTATGAGTTGTCTCCTACCTGTGAAGCCCTAAGTCATCATCTAAAAATGCAATAAAAAGATGAGCAAGATGAGTTTTTGCCCACTGAGAAAAATGACTGGAGGAAAATGTAAACAAGAAGTCACATCTGGTTGGGAAAATTGGAAAAGGCATCAAGAATGATCTGATATTTGAGACAGACATTAAAGAATGGAACGGTATCTGTAGAAGGAGAGGGTTGACATTCCAAACACAGGAAACAGCATGATGAAAACAAAGGAAGCATAATTGAGACCAGGGTTTCTTTCATGTAAGTGAAAATTAACAGTGCAAAGGTAGGCATACAGTGGAAGATTTATGAGGCCAGAATGTAGAGTAAACACCATATTTAGGAACTAGAGAGGGATTAAGGGTGTTTAAACAAAGGAACATAATCAGAGTAATCTTTGGAACAGTTGATTCAGGAGTAGTGTTTAGGATGGTTTACAGGAGACTGCAGGGTTTCTTCCATTTTGACAACTTGTTCCCCTTATTTTATTTATTTGTTATTTTGTGTATTGTGCTTTTGAGATCCTAAGAAATGGTTGCCCAATCCAAGATTACAAAGATTTTCCCTACTTTTTAAAAAATGTTTCAAAGTTTTTATATTTACATTTATATTTTTGACCCATTTTGAGTTAACGTCTACATGTGGTAGGAGGTATGAATTGAAGTTAGTTTTTTTAACATATGAAATGTCCAGATGTTTCAGCACTATTTGTCAAAACACTGTCTCCACTGATGAGTACCTTCATGTCTTTGTTAAAACTTAGTTTGATACATGTGTGGGTCTGGTTTTGGATTCTCTTTTTGTTTTATTAATCATCTTTATGTCGACATTACACTCTCCTGATATTTGTAGCTTTATATGCAATATCAAATTCAGGTAGTATAAATCTTCCAACTTTCTTCTTCATTTGTGAAGTTGTGTTAACTATTTTAGATCCTTTTTGTTTTCAAATGAATTTTAGAATTAGCTTGACAGTTTCTACAAAATAGGCTTCTTGAATTTTGATAGAGCAAGGAATATGGGTCTCTGTTATTTTGGGTTCATTGTAATGTCTTTATTTGGTATGTGTATCGGGGCAGTGCAGGCCAGAATGAATTGGGAAGATCTTCTTCTGTTTTTTGGAAGTTTGTATAGAATTAGTGTCATTTCTTGTCTTTCCCTGGTAGTCTAGTGGTTAGGATTCAGCACTTTGACCGTCAAAGCCCAGGTTCAATTCCCAGGTTTAATTCTTGGTCAGAAAAAGACTAATTTTCACCCAGGTGCTCAGGGGGCAGGATAATTACAGCGCTGAGCAACTCAGTGAGACCCTGTCTCTAAATAAAATACAAAATAGGGCTGGGGATGTGACTCAGTGGTTGAGTGCCCCCGAGTTCAATCCCTAGTACCCAAAACATAACAAGAAAGTATAATATCTTCTTTGGATGTTTGTTAGACTCACTGTAAAGCTTTCTAGACCTTTTAGTGGTTGTGGTGGTTTATTTTTCTTTCTTTTTTGAAACTATAAATTCAATTGCTTTAATAGTCATAAAACTACTTAAGTTATGTTTCTTCTGAGCAAGTTTTGGCAGTTTATGTCCTGCAAGGAATGTGTTTATTTCATAGGTTGTCAACTTTATTGGCAACAAGTTCTTCATAGTATTCCTTTGTTGTCATGTTAATATCTCTAAAATTTATAATGGTGTCACTTCTCACTCCTGATATAGGCCATTTGTGTCTTCTCTCTTTTTTCCTTAGAGATTTAACAGTATCATTGATCTCAAAGGACCAGCTTTTTAGTTTCACTGACTTTCTCCCTGATTTTTATTACTTTGATTTTCACTCTGAGTTTTAGTATCTCTTTTTTTTTTTTTTTTTTTT
The DNA here is from genome assembly GCA_020662805.1 of Glaucomys volans. Taxonomy (NCBI): domain Eukaryota; kingdom Metazoa; phylum Chordata; class Mammalia; order Rodentia; family Sciuridae; genus Glaucomys; species Glaucomys volans. Next base: position 241,299 of record JAJEJO010002263.1, on the reverse strand, counting down.
TTTTTTATTGGGGGGATTGATCTCAGGGGCACTCGGCCACTGAACCACATCCCCAGCCCTATTTTGTATTTTATTTAGAGACAGGGTCTCACTGAGTTGCTTAGGGTCTCGCTAAATTGCTGAGGCTGGCCTTGAACTAGTGATTCTCCTTCCTCAGCCTCCCAAGTCGCTTGGATTACAGGCGTGCGCCACCACGCC